>JAXGGA010002085.1:0-131751 GCA_038373865.1 Uloborus plumipes | reverse complement strand
AATTCTAAATAAATTTAAGAAATAATAACAGTACTGCACAAATTATAACACGATGAAACAAAGAAATACTTATTGAAATTAAAAAAAAATATGTTCTTCATATTCATGAAACTCATAGAGTGTAGAATCATTTGGTCATGAGTATTTTGCTCACGGCGCGAATTCTTTAGGATTAAAAGCTGTGGTATTTAATTACTATTGAAACACAAAAATTACACTATGTTCTTGACATCGAAGCACTTAAATTCTCATTATCTTTTCAGAACATCTTTTTTTCCAACTAGCTGTGGATGCTATTACCGCTTCAGAATTTGGAAGGCCCAGTTTTTAGCCAGATGGAGGCGTCTGTGCTGCTGTGATATTTCTCGGGGAATACGAAGCTTCATTCCCAGGTCATAATCAGCACACAAAAAATTAAAAATGTTGATGAACTTGTCATAAAAGTTTTAGCGCTTGAAAATTATGACTTAATGGAAAACTTTAAACTGAGAAAACGTAGTCTAAGAGACACAACACTGTAAGAAACACGGTGCGGCAGAAGTATTTAAACAACTTTCTGAACCACATTAAGATTGATAAGATTGTTTGAAATCTTTTCTTAATAATTCTAGAACAGCAAAATTACATTTTAATCAAAAAACTGAATAATTGATCTTTTCACCAATTTTTGCCAGTTGAGTTATTAATTTTACAGTCGTGGGGCCCATTGCGCAGCATACATGCTGCTGCTTCTAGCAATTGTTACATTTGCGACATGGTAAATCCACTACTGACCAAGTCCTTTCAACATTCAGGCACGGATCCAGAGGGGGAGTCATGGGGGGTTATGACCCCCTCATTTAAACGTCAAAATGTATTCTAAAACTGCATTTTTGGGACTTATAGTTTGAAAAAACAGCCAAATACCTGCACAAAAATTGCACTGTGACCCCTCCTTTTCCGAAAATTGACCCCTCGTGAACCAGAAGTTGGATCCGCCCTTGTCAATATTATCACATATCCAATATTTAAGCTGCTGTTGTCTTGTGCCGGATAAGCTGGCAAATAGGGGTGCGCTGCTTCACTTTTCCAAGTGTACCGTCATTTGGTGTAGAGTCCGACTTCCACAGCACACACAGGACCCGTTTATAGGGCAGCCAACCACTATACACAGTCACACAAAGAAAGGACAAGGACAGGAGAGAGAAAGTTCATTACTGCCCGAGCATGGGCTTCGAACTCGGGACCCCTTCACCACTGTCAGACTTCACTGGACAAGGCGGCCGGCAATATCTAAGTTAAAATTGTTAAGTATTTGTAATTAATCTATAATAATAAAAGCAAGTATAATGTGTCTGTCTGTCTGTAAAATTTGTCTGACTGAGCTCTCCAGCCAAATCTATCGCACGCAGGGACTTGGAATTTTTTACACGGAAGCACAAAGGGGCTGGCCACCAGACCTCGAAGCCCGATTTCCGATTTTTGAATTAGAAAAATTTTAAAAAATCTATATATATAAAGATGACGGTGTTTGTTCGTTTGTAACCGCTGGCCAGAAGTCCCCACAGCACCTACAGACCTGAAACTTGGCTCAAAAATTCGAACGTACCCCGCCCTCGTGCACCTCGAAGGCCAAATTTTTAATTTCGAATTAGTTATTTTTAAATTAATTAATTAGTCTCATTTTTGGTGTATCCGCCATAATTGAGGGGAGAAAACCTTCCCACACCCCAAAACATTATATATCGTTGGAAAAGGTTTTTTTTTTCTGAAAAAGAAAAGTTTTAGCACGTTTCTGTCCGTTAATTAGGACAGGAGATATTAATTAATCAAATTTAATCAATTTTCAAGGCCTAACTCTGTACGCAGAACTGAAACACTAGAGCCATTTTCCTGATCAGCTGCTCTTTTGTCCCTGAAGTTACTTTGTGATTTAAATTTGCGTATAGATTTAAGCCTTGAAAATTTCTTCAATTTGATTAATTAATATCTCCCGTTACTTACTTAACTTTCTGTCTCTTATATTTATTGGCGAATTGATTTAAACTTTAACATGACTTTAAGTGGAATTTAAAAGTTTGTGAAGCGCATTTGAACTAAAGGATATAATAATTTGTCTTCAGAGGGGTTAAAGTGAAGTTAAATTTATTAAGTTGACTTCCTCAAAATTCGGTGTTACCGAAAATGTCACAATGGAACTATTATTGTTAAAAATTTAGGGATGGCTATTCAGTTCCTCTTCGCATTTGGCGTCGTAAAGTTTGGCGACAATCAGGAAATTCACCAAACCTCCCAGCCAGTGAAACACTACTTTCTCCAAATCAAAGAAAAAGAAAACTGTCTGGGAAGGAACAGTAGTTGTTTGCAGTCTAAAGAGTATTTTATTGCATGTTTAAAACATGTATTTAATGCCGCCATCACTAAATTTCTAATAATAATAGTTCCATTCTGACATTTTCTGTAACACCGCTATTCAGTTACTTTTCATATTTGGCGTCGTAAATTTTGGCAACAATCGGGAAATTTTCCAAACTTCCCGGCCAGTGAAATCTTGATTATTTGAGGGTTACTGTTAGATTGTAATCACTTCAAAGCGATGGTACGAAAGAAATTATATTTCTTTCCTTTTAATGTTCACATTAAAATCATGGAAGAATGGTTGTGGCTGATCTACCTGATACAATCGGTTCCCTATGTTAATAAATTTAGATTTGGCGACCAATTTTACATTGAAATTACGGTTAAATCGGTGAATTATATTAAATTTCAAGGGCAATATTGCTGTGGTCGTTGAGAGTTTTCGAAAATCTTGGTTCTACAGTTGTGTCAAAAGTTCCATTGGAACGTAAAAATTTCGCTAAAAATAAATAAGTTCGTCACACACACACGAAAAGAAGAAAAAAGTCTTTAAAACTAAAATAATCCTCGCATTGAGCACTACAAACTGAAATGGCATTAAAAGTGTCATCAATATATTTTAAAAGGTCGTGGTGCACATTTGAA
Source organism: Uloborus plumipes (assembly GCA_038373865.1). Classification (NCBI taxonomy): domain Eukaryota; kingdom Metazoa; phylum Arthropoda; class Arachnida; order Araneae; family Uloboridae; genus Uloborus; species Uloborus plumipes. Next base: position 128,769 of record JAXGGA010002085.1, on the reverse strand, counting down.
TTAAAGAATATAATAATTTTACTTAAGAGGGTGGAGTGAATTTAAATTTATTCAGTTGACTTTCTTTACATTTTTCGCACGGGCATCGCCGTGAGGGTACTGCTAGTATCACAATAAATGCAACTACATATCTTATTTATAGTTCCTTAAAATCAGAATAGACGGGGGGAATGAAATTTCAAAACATACCCCGAGCCGGACATGCTCTTCGCCCCTCTCTGCGCCCTCGTACGAGTGAAGACCTCCCCCAAGAAAAACACCATCTCTCTCGGACCGACGGACGCAACATTGAAGAAAGAAACCCTCAATGAGCGAAACTGAAACTCGAAGCCGCGAAACGGAAAATTCCTGCCTTCAAAGGTCGCGGAAACACCCTTGAGTTGATTTTTTTCCCTCTCTTCTTGCTCCTGGAATGAGGGCAGACCCCCCTCAATTCGCAAAAAAAAAAGTAATAATAATCGTAGAAAAAAAAACTGGTTAATTATTTTGCTTTATTTTTTTCCCGCTCAAAAAGTTTCCGCCTAGAAGGGGCACGTGACAATGGGTCGTGCTCACGTGTTTCTCGGGCGTGGATGAGATCAACGCTTTTAGGGCATGCGACTGGATTGTCAACTTGCCTGAATTGGTTTCGACTCGGTTGACACTTGTGTGCTGGAATCATTTCATTGCATATTCATTACTGATTCTTCGTAATTGCGGCGAGACGTGTGGCATTTTCAATGTTTGCAGCGACTTCGAGGTTAGAAATTAAAAATAAATAAAAGTATTTATAGTATATACTAGTAGTACCCGCACGGCGATGCCCGTGCAATAAATGTAAAGGAAGTTAACTAAATAAAGTTTAACTCACTCTTAAGACTTTTCTTCTTTTCGTGGGTGTGTGTGTGTGTGACGAACTTATTTATTTTTAGCGAAATTTTTACGTTTCAATGGAACTTTTGACGCAACTGTAGAGCCAAGATTTTCGAAAACTCAACGAACACAGCAATATTGCCCTTGAAATTTAAGGATGAATCCTAGTTTAAGGTCCGGCGATAAATTATTAAATCTGGCAACCACAGAATTATCATTGGATGATTGGATTGTTTGGCGATTTTAAGCTAAATGATTGCAACCTTAAGCTACAGTCTGAAAAAAATCTCCAAACCCGGACCCTAAAGTAGGATTTTACCAAATTTAATATAATTCACCGATTTAACTGTAATTTCAATGTAAAATTGGTCGCCTAATCTAAATTTATTAACATAGGGAACCGATTGTATCAGGTAGCTCAGCCACAACCATTCTTCCATGATTTTAATGTGAACATTAAAAGGCAAAAAATATAATGTCTTTCGTACCACCTCTTTGAAGTGATTACAATCTAACAGTGACCCTCAAATAAGCCAGATTTCACTGGCTGGAAGGTTTGGTAATTTTCTCGATTGTTGCCAAACTTTACGACGCCAAATACGAAGGGTAACTGAATAGCGGTGTTACCGAAATTGTCAGAATGGAACTATTATTGCTAAAAATTTAGTGATGGCGGCATTAAATACATGTTTTAAACATGCAATAAAATACTCTTTAGACTGCAAACAACTACTGTTCCTTTCCAGAGCGTTTTCTTTTTCTTTGATTTTGAGAAAGTAGCGTTTCACAGGCTGGGAGGTTTGGTAAATTAATCGATTTTGGCCAAACTTTAGGACGCCAAATTCGAAGAGTAACTGAATAGCCATCACTATTTTTTTTAACAATAACAGTTCCATTCTGATATTTTCCGTAACATCGAATTTTGAGGAAGTCAACTGAATAAATTTAAATTCACTCCAACCCCCTCTGAAGAAAAATTATTATATCCTTTAGTTCAAATGCGCTCCACAACCTTTTAAATTCCACTTAAAGTCATGTTAAAGTTTAAATCAATTCGCCAAATAAATCAAAAAGACAGAAAATTAAGAAAGAAATAGGAGATATTAATCATTCATATTGAATAAATTTTCAAGGCTGTACGCAATCTATACGCAAATTTAAACCACCAAGTAACTTCAGGGACAAAAGAGCAGCTGATCTGGAAAATGGACCTAGTGTTTCAGTATTGCGTATTCAGTTAAGCCTTGAAAATTGATTAAATTTGATTAATTAATATCTCCTGTTCTAATTAACGGACAGAAACGTGCTAAAACTTTTTTTTTTCAGAAAAAAAACCCTTTCAAGTGATATATAATGTTATGGGGTGGAGGAAGGTTTTCCCCCCTCAATTATGGCGGATACACCAAAAATGAGACTAATTAATTAATTTAAAAATAACTAATTCGAAATTTAAAATTTGGCTTTCGAGGTGCATTTTACTGGGATACGTTCGAATTTTTGAACCAAGTTTCAGGTCTGTGGGTGCTGTGGGGGCTTCTGGCCAGCGGTTACAAACAAACAAACACCGTCATCTTTATATATACCAGCGGGTGACCAAGCTCCGCTCGAGGAAAACAGGTATCGAAGCTAACTCGAAGATTTTAATTTTCAATTGTGATTTATCAAAACAATACATGCCATAAGAAAATTTGTGAAACCATTGGTGAAAAGATGACCGGTTAAAGTGCACCATTGTAAACTATTCTAAACAAAGTTAGAGTTTGGAAAGGGAACTATTCTATACAAAGATTTAGTTTGAAAAGTCATAGGAAATAAAATGTAATTGATAATAAAAAAACTATACAATTAAAGAAATGGTACAAAGCGAGCAGTGTAAAGATTGAAGTGTGTTGAAGTTCAATATTTTTGACAAATTTATTTAGAAAAACCAAACCTCGTGATTCCTCGTGCCAAAAAACCCCAGACCCCCAAGTTTAATTCTGGGTCGATTTTCGACTTGGCAACCATTCCTCGTATTATCCCTAACGTGTACCAGGGGACCGAGCCCGCTCGGTTAAAAAAAAAAGAGGTTTGTAAACTCGCGTTTTTTTCTAAAGTGCGAAGTGCTTATTTAGATAAACTTGAAAAGCATTTTTGAGCCTTTGGTTGCAATTACGCATTCAAAATAGCCGTAATTTATTTCAAAAAACACAACCCTATTTAATCCATGCTCACTGTAAAATCACACCTAATTTCATTTCATTTGGCGCCGAAGGCGCGGGAGGATTTGATGCGAATGGATGCAGAGTCTCTGTTCTCCAGTACGCATTTGGTTCCAGTTGGTTTTGACTTTCACTTCACTTCACACTCCAGGTCCCCCCCCCCCCCAGTACATACCACAACTCGCTTTTTAACCGGGATGGGGCCCTGAAGAGCGCTCTGTTCATTTTTAACCAGGCCCAAGGGCCGAGTAAACCCTTGGCCCAGCACACCCCAGAGGTTTCATTTCACTTGAAGGATTTTGTGACCACGAACATTTTTAACGTCCCCCAGCAACCATTAATGAAGACAGCGGATCTTTGATCGGCGGCTAAATGATCGACCCGAGACCCTCCGGTCACGAGTCCCACGACTAACCGATTGGACAACCGCGGCCTCAGGCCCCGTTATAGACGAGCCGACGCATCAAGATTACCACTCAGGATCCAGCGCGTGTGTGAGGATTGTCTTTTCTGGCCAGTTATCGCTTTTTGATAACTTTTTACGTAAATTAACAAAGCTTGGCAATGTCCCGAAACTTTGCTCTGGTAACCCTAATTCCTCAACAATGAAAAATGAAAGTGAAAGTTAATAAGTTGGATCCAAAGTGGTGAAACTTAAGCTTGATGCGTCGGCCTGTCTATATAGCGGCTCTACCGCTGCCCATACCCAATTCTAACTTTATTTTGATCGATCTCTTTTAAATTTCAAAAACAATAACAATTCTAACAGGTTGCCAAAAATTATTTGCCAAATACCATAAAAACATAAATTTACGCTGATGTGATTAAATATGAAATCCATTGTTAAAACGTGGTTGCTATGAAACAGTATAACAATAAGAGTAATCATAAAGAAAATGGCGTAGTAAGAAATCTTCTCAAACTTTTAATTCATCCTATCTGTAACTCCGAACTGTTCGACCGTAGCGCTTCAAAACCGGCGCCAATCGATTCCTCGTGGCCAAAAACCCCAGACCCCCAAATTTACCGGAGTTTATTAATTCTGGGGCGATTTTCGACTTGGCAAACATCTCTCGTATTATAGTATAGAATAGATTAAGGCAGGGATTCAAGTGAAACAGGCTATCGCAAACTGCAATCGCTACTGGAAATGAATTAGAACGTTTCTTGATACTGGAAATGAATTACATTAGAACGTTCATCGTGACGTCAGCGTGACGTTTGCCTATGAAAAACGAGCTAGATAAAACGTCACAGCCTACTTGGCGAATAAGAGGAGATCGCCGACTGCTTGTGAGCTCTTATTGGCTCCGCTCGTAGTGACGTCAGTGCCAAGTTAAGCTGATGATAATGTAATTCACTTCCAGTAGCGATTGCAATTCGAAGCGATCGCAGTGCTGTTTCACTTGAATCCCTGCCTTAGGCCCCTATATATACGAGCCGGCGCATCAAGATTAAGTTTCACCACTTTGGATCCAGCGCGTGTTTGTGTGTTTGAGAGGTTGTCTTTTCTGGCCAGTAATCGCGTTTTGGTAATTTTTCACTGTGAGCAATTATTAGCGGCACGTGGATTTGGCAAAGCTTAGCAATGTGCCAAAACTTTTTTCTGGTAACCCTACTCCGCAACAATGAAAAATTGAAAGTAAAAGTTAAGGAATTGGATCCAAAGCGGTGAAACTTAATCTTGATGCGTCGGCCTGTCTATATAGCGGCTCTAGGATAGATGATGTAGGATCCACTTATAATGAGCCCGCATTTAGCGAGATTGAAGTTTGAACAAGAAACATTGAGTCGATCAGGGCATGCGAGACGTCATGCAAGGGCGTATCCAGAAATGATCCAAGGAAGGGACGATTGCTTTTTTTCTACTTGCCCCCTTTTTCTACCACATATACCAATTAACACATGTTTATTACAAATACTTCGGTCTTCAATTTCGAAAAAAATCTAGATCAGAGCCCCGAATCCCAACCACTTATAGTATCATCGAAGATCATCTAAAATTGCCTTTTTAGAACTTCAAAGTCGAAAAACTGCTGAAGAAGAGTCTCCTAAGGGAGGGGCGATCGCCCCCATCGCCCCTCCCCTGACGTCATGTCAGCCTAATTGGTAACTTGGAGCTCTGCTCCGATTCGGAGTAGTATAATTTTAATGCGTTTTAAGGGGGGGGGGCGGAGACTAGATTGAGAAGGGGCCCACCGTGGCTATCGGCGGCCCTGGTATCAATTGTTTGGTTCAATAATGTAAAGTGTTCGAGTTTGGCTGGCTGTTTTCTTTTACTTTTCTCGGATTTAACAAAGAAAATCAGTTTTAGAAACAGTAAGTAATGCTATACAGAAATTATGACAGATAATCTCCAAAAACTTTCAATTCATCCCACGTCAGCATGCTTAACCACTCCTTAAAGATGTCCAATCAGCCTGTTTTTCTAGGGATTTCTTTTTTTTTTTTTTTTTGGCAAAAAATGGCCAAAAAATGCTTTTGTCTTCAAAAAATGCTTTTTTACAGTACAATGAGTCAGTAGAATTTTGATAAAGAATTCGCGCAATTCAAGTAACTAAGTGGCTCTGCCTAAAGTCTCTGACTAAATTATGCCCCTTTTGCACTGTTGAAATTAAATGGCGACGGAAAAAGGTAAAACCAATACTGACCCAGTTACGTAGGATATGACTTGTCAGTTCAGACTACTGCTTTGTTCGAGAAGCATTATCATTATTTTTTTCTTTTTACCACAGATTGACTATTTTTTTAAATCACCGCAAATTGGCGTATTCGAGCTTTAGAACGGCGGTTTGAAAAGTAATTCGTTTACTTTCTTAAAGAAACAGCGAATAATAAAATCAAATTATTAAAAAAAAAAGAAACTATAAAAAATGTTATTTAAAACTAAAGACTATTTCCATCAGCTTGGTTCACACTAACAAGTCAAATAAAATAAATATTTGATTTATTGATTACAACTCTCGAAAATTTCAGTTGATCTTAACATCTTTTATTTGGGGGTATTTCTAAAGTAGCCAATAAAATTTAAAGTAAAAATTTGAGAGAGGAAATCGGCCGTATACTGCTTAGTACGAATAACTTTGGGAAAGTGGGCCCATGGGGTAAAGTGGAGTTACTTTAAAAAACACTTATTCTCTGTTTTCAAATCAATATATTTAATTTTGTTTTAAAAATCTGTGACCAAGGTCAAATATTTAAAAACTTTGTTTATGCTTATTGCATTTGGTATATGTAAGCAGCTGATGAACTTTCCTCTAAAATCATTAGGTAAAAAAGTTTTTGCGTTTCTGACGCTGATCTGGAGTCACAATGAAGTCATTTCAAAACTTTTTTTTACTTATAAAACTGTATAGGTTTTTATAAATAAACTTAAACGAGCGAAAGGCTCAAAAAAAAAAAAAAAAACTTCAAACACTTTATTTTTAATGAAATTTATATGTGGTACAAATTATTCGCAGATGCCAGAAATATCTAAAACAGTTGTAACTTTAGATTTATCTTAAGAAGAACTTTAATACCTTCGTACATATGAAATTAGAATTAAAAAAAAAAGTTAAGAAATATAGCGGGGAGAAAAATGTCAGTTCGTGAAAATTCTTTCTTTATTTCTCCCCAACTTAATTTTCATGAATTAAAACAGGCTCTTCTTCCTCCCTTTATTCACTTAAAAATTGAGATACAATTCTAAAGTCTTAAATTTCTATTAAAATCAAAAACAAATTTTTATCTAAGACGGTTTGAAAGGAAAAAAAATCACAGAAAAAATTTAAATAAAGGGATTCCAAACATTTGACATACGTTTCTGAAAACATACAAAAAAATTCTGCACAATTTTCATCCTGACGTAGATAATTCACGGCATTTCAAAAGAAAATACTGCATCTCTTGAAAGCGGTTAAAATGAAGTTCTTTTTCTGCAGTTCCCACAAACTACTTCCGCATTTTGATACAATGTTCTAAACAATTTTATGTTGTTGAAAAAAGAATTTGAAAATAATTCCTCGTCCGGAAACACTTCACTCGCCATTTCTCGCAAAAACTTCAAAGAATTCTGACTTGGCAGCAATGACCCGGTGACTTGAAATGCAAAACCGGTGTAAACAAATACACAAGTGGGTCAAACTGCTGGGTTTCGTAAAGAAGTTTACAACTGGAGCAAAATAGAGAATTCATTAGGAATTTTGCTACAAATTAGCTCAATTTGCACTTTTAGTGTTTGTTTTGATGCTGGATGTATAATAAAGGCTTGCTCAACGGTTTTCGTGCAACAAATTTTAACCTTGGAGACTTTTGAAACACTAATTTTTTGGTATTCAGGAATGCATGCTTCTACATCAATAAGTTAAAGTTTCTTTAATATATTAATTTTTATTCTCTTAGAACTAAGTGAAAAAAAAATCGTTCGTGATAACACAAGTTAAAAGCACATTTGGAGTCTTCGAATTGAGAATAAGGCGGCATAAATTGGTTAAGCTCAGAATAAGTATAAGTATACTGTACAATGTACATTACCGTAGCAGTACGAAGTACAAACTTTATACTATAATATACTGAACTGAATAATATGAAATCAAGACATTTTTATGTTCCGCTCTTTTTTAATGTCTCTTCGTTTTTTGCTTTAAGAAGTAAATAAATACTACACGGATTTCTTTTTTTAAATGGTGAGATAAAATCTTAAAAAATTTTGAGCGGATGACAGCACTTGTCCCGAGTCCTAACTTTCCACCAAACTTTTAAGATAATAATTCTTTTTCTTTTGTGTAGGGACAATTTCTTCGTTTTCGCGGTTGATGTTTTTATTTATACGTATAATTATTATGATGAGGAGATTTTTAATTATACTTTAATAACATTAATAAAAGAAATCTTTATAAGGTTATTATTAAAAAAAGAAAAGAAAAGAAAGAAAAAAAGAAAACTTACTCATTTGGATCAGAAATTTCACCCTCAACACTATTTCCTTCAAATTTTAAATATTTGGAAATCGTTACTTCCATTTTGTTTTAGCCCTTTAGATGTATACTAGTATTTCAAAACTATCTAAATTGGAGATGAAAATTCACCCACAGAAAACCGTCTGGCATCCATATACAACGGAATAGAAAAGCTAGGGAATGCATCTGATCGATGCATGATGTAATACGAAAGCATGGAATAATTAGAATTGATGTATGATGCAATATGAAAGCATGGAATAATTAGAATTGATGAACGCTGTGCCAGAAATTAAAACGCGCGGCTGTTTCCCGAATTGATGAAACTGCTCAATAGAAGGAAGCTCGTGACAATGGAAAATGGATGTTCAACCTTTATTGCGTGATCTTTCTTCCTCTAACATTGAATTGTTCAAACAAAAGACTCCTGCCCCACAGGTTGACGCAAATCGCATCTGCTAAAGCAGACGGAGTAATTAAGAGGTTTATGAGGTGAAGCTTTTTTTTAAAATATAGTTTCCAATGTAGGAAATATGCGGTACTTGAAAACAATTGAAATCACAAGAAACAAAACATTCGTTTTGGTCGAACTATTTAAGTATTTTATTTCGTGTTGTTTCAGATTGGGTTGTAAAAGGAGTGTATAGAATTAATAACTACTTTAAAAGTATTCCGATGAAAATCTTCCTCAATTGTGGTTCAACGTCACAATTCTCTCATATGTTTATGTTCTGCTAATAACAATAGTTTTGAAAGTTTAACAAATCTGCCATTTTGAACGAATAAAAACAAGGATGAAAAAGCATTAGTTTCGATTCAACAATTATATTAATGCCATTGTGTTAAATTATTTTAAAGAAATTCTTGATTGTGTTATTAACAAAGAAATTTAAATTTATATTGGAAAAAAAAAAATCTGGTATGGACCCCACACTACTTCCTTTTACGTGTAAATTTCTTAGTAGTTGCCTTAAGTGTTAAAAAAAGTACTTGGAGTGAACACGGTAACAATTCAAATATTTACTCCCCTAATCTACCACGAAACAATGCAAAAAATATTTTACAATGGTTATTTTTCTAAATATTGCTGGTTTTAATATCATTTAGTGAATTTTTCGCAAAATATCTCCAATAGCGCCAAGTTGAACCCAAATTCAAAAAATAATTTTTTTGCCAAATTTGTCGCCAACTTGGCGACATGTCGCCAAGTTGGCGTCAAACACTTGGCGACCAAAAGCTTGGCGACATGTCGCCAAGTGGTGGCGCCAATTCATATCACTTGAGTCTGTATTGAAATTAACATTGATTTACCCCAAAAAAGGGGTAAAAGACCCCTTTGGGAACATTCGAATGCAATCACAAGGGGAGGTACACAACTAGACCCCCCTCAGAGCCTACATACCAAGCTAGAAGTTTCTACGGCATATAGTTTTTGAGTTATGCGAGCCACATACGCACATACATCCGCACATACGTACATACAGACGTCACGAGAAAACTCGTCGTAATTTACTCGGGGGTGGTAGAAATTGATTTTTCGGCTGTTTGTATGTTGTTAAGTACATATGCACGTGCTGACAGGTCGAAAAAACTACGCGACATTCATTCAGGGGTGAGCAAAGTCAAAATTTAGACCGAAATTTGAGTGAAATTTTTTTTGTGATCACAATACTTCCTTTACTACGTAAAAGGAAGTAAAAATCACAAAAATGTTATCTTCGTGAAAAATTGGAGTCCAGTTTGTTTTTGTTTTCACGAAAAAAAAAATAAATTAGAAGAATAGAAAACAGTTCCATGTTCTTTGAGTTTTCAAGTTGAGCGTAAAAGATATTAAATCTGAGCAATTAAACTGAAAACAATTTCATGTGTTTCTAAGCCACCTCTAGATTTCATCACAGCAGCTACGCAATTAGACCTGGATTCCACAAGATTTTCGAATCCTTCGTTAAGTATTTCATAGTCCCTCGCTTCATTATAATCGTTTTCTTTAACTTTGCCACAATTACTCTGAAAATCAGTTCAATTGAGGAAAAAACGGGAAAGAGGGGGGAGTTTATTCTTAAATTTTAGATTTCTCAGCCTTGCAATACTTTTGGCCAAAACTGTATATGAGTTGTTGAGACCCAAAGTAGTGTAAGTCAACAAACAATAGTACAACACGATAGTAATAATAATATAACTTATTATTGCTATTTTGTTATTACTATTATTATAACTATTGTTGTTGTTGTTATTATTATTATTATTATTATTATTATTATTATTATTATTATTATTATTATTATTATTATTATTATTATTATTGTTGTTGTTGTTGTTGTTGTTGTTGTTGTTGTTGTTGTTGTTGTTGTTGTTGCTATTATTATTATTAGCTACGAAGGGAAAAGATATACATAACAGAATAAAGAATTATTTATTGCTGTATATATATTGTGTAGCCAATGAATACAAAATGTTAAAAAAATCCATATTTCATTTTTAGCAATTTCCGAGAATCAGAAAGCACATCTTTCGTTTAGTGTCACAATAACACACTCCGTAAGCTTTGTCACGTTCAAATGTTAGGTAATGAAATGCTTGTGTCATCTCTTTTTTTTTCTCCCCACAGTGATTGCATTTATGGCAAGAAGCTTTATATTGTTTGGAAGAGAGGCGGCAGAGCGAAGCATAAGATAACAAAGAAGCGTTTATCCTGGTGGAAATTCTCGGTCCACGGGCCAGAAAGTTTCCATTCAGTCGGATGGAGAAGGAAAAGTTTGCTTCGTGATGAAGCAACCTGAGTCAAAGGCATCAACAAATCAAACGCTCGGGGATTTTTTAGTCAACATTAAATATTATTTTACCGTTTAAAATCCACAGAGTGGCACAAAAGTGGGTGTAATTCTCCCTACCCCTTTAACTTCACCATTATGGTAATAAAAGCTCAATGTTTGTATTGTAACCATCTCACCATGTTGTACAGTTACCATGAAGTTTAAGAGTCAAAATCATCCGCAGAACACTGCAAAAAATGAACCGTTGTTTTTACAGTATAATACTGGCAACAAGGTTCCAGTTTGAAACTGTAAAATGAACGGTAATAAGCTGTAAAATTAGCAATTTAACAGTTCCTTACTGTACAGCTAGTAATTTTACAGTTTTTTGCCGTAAAATTTAGCTTTATTATAATGTTAAAAACAATAGTATAATACTGGCTGTAAAGATTCCAGTTTAAAACTGTAAAATGCACAGTAATAAACTGTGAAATTAGCAATTTTAGTTTAGTACTTTAAAAGTAGCAATTTTACAGTTTATTAATATAAATTAGATCTTTTCACAGTTTATTACTATAAAATTAGCTGTATTTTACAGTAAAAACAACATTAATTTTTTACAGTGAAGACCATCTATGTCGCAACACAGCTGGATTCTGTGTCATGTTCTGACAAATATTTTACGGAAAACATCTGCGAGAACATTAAGGGCAAATCATTAAGATTCAGCTGTGTCACAATACGAATGCCGTTCTACTGATGTTTATGGCTCTTAAAATTTCAAGGCAGCTTTGCATAACAAACGTTCAACCATATTGAACATGATATTGCAAGAAAAGGAGGGAATTGTACACCCCCTATCGGACTGATCTGTATTATTATTGGGCTTTTTTAAATAGTAGCAGAGTTATTCGCAATGCTCGAAGTTAGAATACAATACTTATAGTTGTCATTAACGCCTATATTTTTTTAGTTGCCAAAATGTTCGACTTAGGCAGACTATTTAAATAACTCACACTGTTTAAGCAGAGAATCAATTGCTAAATGTTACGATACTCATGCATTTGTCACAATGTCTCATGATAATTTTACTGACAAAATAATATTATAAGTAAGGGAACGATTATTGACAACCGATGGCTGTTAAAAACTTATGAACTATCGGCAGTATTGTTTGAGTGTACACATGATTATACATTTTACCTATTTTCATCAACGTTCGGCGAAATAAAATGCAAAACACTCGGCTTAGCCATTATAATAGGCTTAACCTTTTTACTGAACACTATAAAAGGTAAAATATATTAGTTTCTTCAAAAATTTTCAGATGTAAAATTCAAAAACTCAGTAAAAATAAGAGCTACTTCATTTGTTTTCCCGAATGCCATTTGCCTAGGCAGTTAAAAAATGATTTAACATAATCTTTTTTTTTCTTGCCCTTTCCAACTTTAAAGTATTTCAAGCAACTTGTATGAAGAATGTATATGAGAAAAGGAAAAATGCAAATGCTTTGAAATTTTTTGGAATTTCTTTTAATGCTTTTATGACGCATTTATGTTCCTTATACGAATGCACCATGATATATTTGATTTCTTCAAATGATGCGACGACAGCAACGCAACCCCGCATCAATGTTTTGCACGTCATTTTCGTTCTTAATTATTGTCTCTATCATATTTGCTCGCAAAAACCGAAGAAAACACAAATTAGATAAATTTAATACGATATTCCTCAAAATACAAACGTAGATATATTTCACTAAAAGAAAGAGAACTCAATTAAAGCAATGCCATAAGCTCCATTGTGAAGTTCATGCGTGAAGCCAAATGTGAAGTATTTATGTAAGTGTGTACATGTACGACCTGATGGAAATAGAAGCGAATTACACAAGTTGATTGTGGAGATGGGTTAGGATATGCTTACTAGCGGAGGGTAGCTTGATATTTATTTTATGGATCTTATGAAAGGAGGTATTTTTAGTTTCACGGCAAAGTTGAAGGTAAAATTTGATTTTGGTGAACAAAATTGTTTCCTACACTGAGAAGATTCTAAGAAATTTCGCCGCGTCGCTGGAGAAAAGATGCGCTACAAATGCATCGGTCCCTAATCGCAGCGAGTTGGTTGATGATTCTATTGAGTTTTTTGGCACAAGATCCTTAATCGACTATACTCTTGACTTTAGTAAACTTGATATACTTCTGTCCTTGTCCTTCCTCTGTGTGTATGACTGTGTTGTGAGTGTCCGCCACACCATGGCTACCTGCGATCCTTAAAGGCCCGGTTTCCTAGGAGTGAAATCGTCTATCTCTGGCGAGGCGACAGACGCCGCCGCTTTCTGCGCATGCGCCTGACCCACAGATTGACGTCGCTTCACGCCACGCTCCAATCAAACTGGTTCTGATTCCAGCGTGAGTCGCGCCCGGCGTCGGCGACGATTCTAGGAAACCAGCCCTTAAGCGGCTAGCCAGACGGGCAAAAAAGAGCGTACATGCAGAACTTACAATTTCTGCCACTTCAGTCATTTGGCGCTGATCTCCTAGGGTTCGGTGCGGCTTTCTAAAGGGACGGCTATAGTAATAACATGCGTGTAAAGACTTGATTTCTAGGAGTAAAACTGTTTCAGTCTTGATGAAAAAAAAAAAAAAAAAAAAAAAAACATCAAAATACATAGTGTTGTTATGTGTTCACAGTTTAAAACATTTATAATGCACATGAAACAATTTAAAGATTGTTTAAAAGTCATAACACATGCAGTCTTCGAAACTACATTTACGTGAAACATTACGTTTACATCTGATTTAGAAGATAGCTTTATATATTCGAGAGACAATCATTTATTTAAAGGATTACATTTTCCTCACTTTCGTTTTAACCAGAGTTGCAAAAAGGAAAGCTGATTCTTCTAAAATTACATTTATAGAAGCGCCGAAGAAAACGTAAAAGTTCAATTAAAATGCAGTCAGATGCAGGCCCGTTCTTCCGAATTGGGGGGGGGGATCGAATTGGGGAGGGGTCAAAGGGGTCAATTAAAATACAGTTTTGTATTTAATTCACCCCCCCCAATTGGGGGGGATCAGAATGGGGGGGGGTCAGGGGGTCATTATACATTCCCCTGGGGACTGTATTTAATCTATATGTTTAAGAAAATTTTATTTTATTTTTTTTAGGGTGAAATATATTCAAATAATCATGCAATATAAAAATGAAAGCAACAACCAATGAAAAACCTTGTGCCAGAAAAATAGCCCGAGAACGAAGGAAAAATAAAAAAAAGAAGAAGGACAGATATTGAGATCTTAGCATGTGCAGCTCAGCCAAATAATTCATCCCCCCCCCTAATCAATTCAAATTGCTTTCCTATTAAAATTTTGTATTTAACAGAAAATTAACGAAAAAGAAATAAAGAAAAAATTAAAAAAAAAAGTTTAATAAAATAAAATAATATAATGAATATTTGAATGAATTTAAACTTTTCAGAGATTCAGATTATTTTTAAGTGAAGACAATGAGCATACCAACGTTCTTATAGCGCCAGTACCAGTTGTGAATTAAATTGCAAACTAAAATACAAAAAAAAAAAAAAAAATGCCTGCGAAAAGAATGAAAATGATTTTCTTCAATACTTTGCAATAGACACTCTAAAACAACATTCACAAAAAAGAAAGAACACATGAAATTAATGTGCAATCAAGTATCGTGGGATGTGTTTCGATAAATAATGCATAAACAGAAAAATCACTTAAAAGAAATAACTCGGTTTTCACTGAAAAGCAAAGCGAAATCCAGATTTTTATAACAGAAATACGCGCAAACCAACCCTAAGAGATCAGCGCCACAAGCGGCGACAACGGTAACTTCGTCCTGTACGGGATTTCCTTTGTTCTCCGGCGCATCTGGCTATCCGCTTAAGGATCGCAGGTAGCCATGGCCACACAGACAATATAAACAGATTTTCGGCACGTGTGTGTGAAACTTAAATTTGAAATTTAAATACTGCCGTGCTAAGCACAAAAGTCATATCTGCACTTTTTAACAAAATTGAATTATCACCACCAGGTGGCTCGTTGTGACATGATACAAACTTATATAGCTATTTAAGAAAGGGAAATATTTTTGAAAAAATCTGAAAAAGTTTCATCTGAATGAAATACATGGTGGCGCAAAACTTTAAAGAGTTTTATCTCAGTTTGAGCTCGACTGCAGATATCACTTTTGCGTTTAGCACGGCAATATACTTCTCCAAATAAATGTTGGAAATGAGACAAAGACATAAAAGTACAATTGCTTAAGTAGTAAAAGGCATAAAAACTCTAGCATTTTGAAATATTTTACCAAATGAGAACATCAGCGAAGTTTTAAAACTTGAACAAACCAAAAGGAGAGATTGAAAAGCAATTTTGTGCGACATCTCTATCTCTACTAATAATAAAGCTGAAGGTTTGTCTTTCTGTCCTTCTGTCTTTCCGTCTGTCTGTTACGCGCGTAGCGCCAAAACCGTTCGGTCGATTTTCATGCCACTTGGTACAAAATTAGTTTGTAGCATGTAGTTTTGCACCTCGAAGCGATTTTTCGAAAATTCCATTTCGTTCTTTTTCTATTCGAATTCTTAGCGGAAATTCGATAAAATAGGGAAGAAATATTTCACACACATTTTCAAGTCTTATGTCATTCGAAAGCTTGAAATTTTCTGCACAAAATGAAGTTTTTTCGAAGTTTCTACGATCATCAGGAGAGCTGTAACAACTGTTTTTAGAATCCCGAAATTCAAGGCTTACCTTCAGTAAAGCAAGCCAAACGATTCTAAAATGATTGAGCTCTGAAATAAAATTTGTTTGAAAAGAGAGATAAAATGAATTATTTTATCAACGGAAATCAACTTTTTATGTTGTTACTATGGTTACGTGTTCATACTTATTTTTGTTTCGTTCTTTTTCCAGGGTTGCCAGACGTAGTATTTTTGATTCTACGGTAGTATTTTTTCGGCCCAAATAAGGAGCATAGTATTTTTCTGGCAACCGTGTTTCCAATATACTAATGACTTAATTAAAAGACTTGGCGGATTTTTTTTTTTCTTTCATTTTCATAGATTTCGCATTTCAGCAACATTGATTTTGGCAACGTTTGGAAACAGTAGTATTTTGTAATATTTTTTTTAGAGGAGGCGCAGTATTTTTTTGTTCCAATTCTCTGGCAACCCTTTCTTTTTTCCGGTGAAGATGCTTTGGGACTCTGCTTGGCGCGTTTTCAAAAAGTCAACTACGCAAAATAGCTAGGGTTACCACGCTTGGCGCGCCTATCGTTCATTTAGCGAGAAAAGGGTACCTAAAGCACAGATTAACGAAATATCGTATCAATTGCCATATTGCATCGTTTTTTTAAGTGTTTCATTTCGGAAAATGTATTGTTTTGTTTTTTAAGCTAGGAAAGAAAACTTTCTTCTTCTTTTAAACTTTGGTAAGATTTCTGTTGGTTTCTGTTATCAACAAAATTGTTCTTATTTTCTCTTTTGGCTTATTTTTCTCCATCTCCCTTGGGGTTGCATTCGAATGTTCCAAGAGGGTGTTTTATTCCATTTATCGGTAAATCAGTGTTTTCAATGCAAGGTGATATGAATTGGTTAACAAAAGTGATATGAATTGGCGCGACCACTTGGCGATATATCGCCAAGCTTTTGATCGCTAAGTATTTGACGCCAAATTGGCGAAAAAATTTTTTTTTTTTTTTTTTTGATTTGGGTTCAATTTGGTGCTGTTGGCGATATTTTGCGAAAAATCCACTGAATGATGTTAAAATCGACGATATTTAGGAGATTAATCATTGTAAAACATTTTGTTGCATTGTTTCGTAGCAAACTAGGGATACAAATGTTTGAATTGTTATCTTGCTCACTCCAAGCACTATTTTAGCACTTAAGGCATCTACTAAGAAATTTACACGTAAAATTAAATAGTGTGGGGTCCATATCAGATCTTTACATCACTTTAAAGGAATTATAGTTGAATAAAACTAAAATAGAGCATTTTTTCTGCTATATCAATTATTTTACAAATGCACTTGTAATTTTATACCACGGGCAAAGCCGTGCGGGTACCGCTAGTAAAAACATAAATAACAAGACAAAGACGAGATGAACACAGAAGGAACACTAAATTAAAGAAAAAAATTCAATCTCCTGACGGAAAGGGAGACAATTTAGGATGAGGAATGTTCCCTAATAACTCCTTGAGGGGGGGGGGAATAATTGAAGAAGTTGAAATTAATGGGATTAAAATTTGTACAATTGGAGACGATATGCATAATATGCAACAATGTGAATTGACAGTACTCGTGTTGCATAAAGAAACTGATTCGTGGCAAAATTACACACGCACACCTACCGCATTTGTTGATTCTGAAAAACACATTGAACTCAAGATGTCCAAATTCAAATTTTTTTTTCTGCAAATTGATAGAATTTGATTTTATTTTCACTTGTTTTGGCCAAAATATTTATTAACTTCCTAAAAAAACTAAAACAGAATTCCGGAAAAGTGGTTTAACTACTAGCTCACTGCTAATGCACAGAAAACAACCTACCCCGCGGATACATCAATCGTGTCTTGATCCTTGACACTGAACTAGCTTTGATGAATGAATGGCAGTTTCTTAATATACAGGTCACGCGGAATTTTCATATTTTCGATCTAGAATGGTATCAAACTGGCTATTTCTTTTTACGGCGAACATCTTAGAAATGCAGCAGCCACTCAGTAATATTATTTCTAATTCGACACCGTTAGGAATTTCCTTATTGATTTATTAAGCAGATTCAAAGAGATGTAATATTACGAACATCGACATCAATCTAGAACACTAAGCGGTACTGAATCTTTCTCCCCATTGAAATATTGTGCCAATGTCGAAGATTACATCACTACGGTTAACATTGAATATTCATTGCTATCAAGGCCGTGTTTAAGGGGAGGGTTTTTAGGGTTCAAACTCCCTCCGAAATTTTTCAAAACTATTCCAAAAAAGTTTTTTTTTTTTTTACATTTTTTTTGCTGAAAATATTATAACTATTTTAATTTTAACTTTCTTACTTATATTTGAATTTATTTCAAAATGAAATTATCATCAATGAATAACTACAAATTAAGTGTTGTGTCTGCAGTATTTATTTTCAGTGTATTTGTTGCAAACATCATTTCAGAGCAAAACACCTTTTTCCTCAGTTTGAATTTTATAAAAAACACCAAAATTCTTTAAAATTGAAAGTGCAAAATTTACATTTAACACATTTGATGTGTCCTAAAATAGAAATGTCAAGTATTACTTAGAATATGCATATACGGTAAACGTATCTATTCTTTTAAGTGATTAAAAGAGATCAAATATTTAACAGGGGCAAAGTTATGCAGTACGCACATTAGATTTTTTTTTCTTTCATTGAAAGTCAAGTCATTTTTTTACATTTTTCTTGTTAATACTCTTTAAGCATCCATTGATTGCAACAAAAAGCATCAGAATATAATTATGAAATAAAATTTTAATGATCATATAGATATCGAGAAAAATGTGTTTGGTAAAACCCTCTACGAAACATAAGTGTAGTTACGGCCCTGATTGTTATGTTTCTTTTAGAAAATTTACCCCACTAAGTAAAATAGTAAGAGGTTTTATTTCTAAATCATGAAATTAACTGACAAGGGAATCTTAATTTAGAATATAGCTTAGCTGTCAACATTTAAAGATGAAAATAAGGGAGAGTTATGCACAAAATTACAGAGCCGCTGCATAAACACATTTAATGACAACGTTTGAGCATAAAAGCGATTTTAAAATTTTAAGTAGGAAGATTTTTTAATACAGCCGATATAGTAACCGGAATCTATAACTTTTAGCTTGAAAAAAATGTTTTCAACGAAGTACAAGTTTATTTTCTGCGTGATAATAAGCATTTCTTGCTGCAGGTAAAAAGTTAAGAACATCAGAAGAAAATTCGGCAATGTTTCACAGCATTTTTGAGGGATAAAAGTTTTTCAACGAAGAAAAATGGAATTAAATATTTCAAAAAATGTTCTGACATGCAA
The DNA here is from genome assembly GCA_038373865.1 of Uloborus plumipes. NCBI lineage: Eukaryota > Metazoa > Arthropoda > Arachnida > Araneae > Uloboridae > Uloborus > Uloborus plumipes. Next base: position 109,951 of record JAXGGA010002085.1, on the reverse strand, counting down.
TTTTTATAATCGTGTCGGAAAAGGTTGGTTTTTTGGCAATCGCGGTCGATTCAATATAGGGATTTTCCTTGAAGTTCACGCACTGAAAAATCCCTTTTTAGGGAATTTCGTTGCCTTGTGATTATTAGAGGGATATTTACTTCATTTGGGTCTTTGGAAGATGTCATCAAATTTTGGGTGTCTCCCGAATGCTGTTATGGACTTCCGATTTTCAATAGTTAATCGCATTCTTAGAAATTCGATTTCTAGGTAATTCACAAAACTGCGAGGGGGGGGGTGGGGATAAAAACATTAATCTGACGAGCTTTTGGTCCTTTTTCTGATGCTCTTTGTACTGGATTTGATGGAAATACAGTCCCTTTATTTCTTTTAAGTACAGATTTCGCGTTTTAGGCATTTTTAGTAAAAACTTGCTAGGTGAAAAAGAAAACATGTTTATCAAAAGTGTCATTAGAACATAATCTAGAATGTCCCAACATACTCTTAAATTCTCATCGCTGCCCAAACAGAAAAACAATTTTTTTCTTCTTTACATGTGTGTGTGTATGTTATTTAACAATAAGCTGATGGTAGAAAGTTACTGTAATCACTCACGACTGCGGGGGCGAAAAACCGCGTATTTTGGTTAGTAGTATGAATGCACCGATTAATCTGTCAAATTTTGCCGATTAAACGGCGGATTTTTTTTTTTTTTTAATTTTCTTCACCAGGGAACGATGATGAACGACTTTATTAACAGTAAATAAATTTAATTTTCTGCAATCTTTACTATAAAATGTAGTATGAAAGTGTGTGTACAGAGTAAAAACAAAACAAATAATTCATACAGTGCGTAAAGCTGAATAGAATTTTGAAAGATAATAATCAGAGCTGCTATTCATATGACATTATTAGGAATAATTAAACTCCTGAACTTTTAAATTGGAATGCGAAAACATAGGCATTCCTAAATTAGAGTGCTCACCACAACCTCGCCCTAATTAGTTCTTAATTATATGTCTAGTTAACATAATTAATAATGTGTTAATTGTGCTAGGTGTTTATGTAATTTTATTAGCAACAATGAGAAAATGGGTTTGACGAAATTGGATGACATTTTGAAATTATTTCGAGAAAATTAGAGAAATAGAGAAAAATTATTCTTTCAGAAATAAATTAATAACTACTCCTAAATTTGGAATTCTGAAAGAAAGAAAAGCAAAACAGTAATGGTGAAAATTGTAGCATTAAAAAAAATAATCATCCTGATCATCAATCGGCTAGGCGGATTAATCGGTTGATTATTAATAGCCGATTAATCGGTAATCGGCCGATTTCCCTATCTGTGTATCCCTAGTTGGTAGGTTACAAAAAAGTTTAAATTGAACAAATTTCGTGTACAGTAGAACCTAGAATGATTGAAGTGACCGGGACCGAACCAATTTCAGAAAATTAAAAATTCCGGAAAGAAAAGAGTACTTAAAAAGAAGACAGCCTATCAGAAGACAGTGGAATTCTTAACTTTGGATTTAAATATGTGACAGTTACAAAAATATTACGACTAAATATGATGTTTTTAATCATCTTACTATTGTAACAAACCAACAAATGTCTTTGATATGAGTCACACAAAATGCAATACGTATTTAATAGAAAGTGTTGCAGTAAATTTTAATACTTTGTGATACTTATGAGGTGGTTAATGTTTTGTCCTTTAATTTAAACTTGAATCGTTCCAAAAAAAGTAATTTGAATTTAAGTTTCATTGCTTTACAATTGAATACTACTACTAGTACATTCCAGCTTCCCCTTACCTACCACTGCATATGTCTTAAACATTTGGGGGGGTGGGGGGGCCTGAAAAGAGCTTTGTTTTTTAATCCAGACCAGAAACTGAGCAACATCTGATCCATCACCTTCAGATGTATTGATTTGGAATGGGAACTAGGATGAATTAGACCATGAGCAGATTTAACGAGCTCCAGTAAACATTAACGAACTCAGAGGATCTTGAACGGGCTGACGTGGAATCAAGGATCCCCCAGTTACGGGTTCAACGTCATCCTGATCCAGCCCCCTCCCCTCTCTATTAAGCAGCTCTTTTAAAATTGGAATTATTGACAATGTCCTGAACATTGTAAAATAGCTAGTTTTACAGTTTATTACTGCGATTTTGACAGTTTTAAACTACCTCTGCTTTTAGTATTATACTTTAAAAACAACAACTTATTTTTGCAGTGAAGGAAATTGACTTCGGTGAAACGGAGTTCCACTAAATCAGGAGTTTCGACTAACCGAGGTTTTTCTATGCAAGCGAGAAGTACCAATCTTACACGAGATGAATGTAAAATCACTGGTGGCGGAAACTTTTAAGCGGGAAACATCTGTTCAAATGGAATCAGCACCAGGAGTAACAATGATGCTGATATTACGCCGGTAAAAGAATCGTCTGGGAATGTGTGTCAGTGGCAAGAACGAGAGATCACGATGCAGATTAAAGTAGGCCAAAAACAAAGAGCGAGCGTCCCTAAGCTCCTTTGCCGCGTAATTGTTTTTCCTTTTGCCTCTCTTTGACCTTTTGCTTTCCAAATAGAGAGAAACTAACAAAAGATGAGTCTTGCTGAGTGAGGTTTCAACATCGTTTCTTTTACGACCTCATCATGCAAATGACTGGCTGAAGACGGATTTATGGTTTCGATTCGACTTTTTTCTCAGGATCGTGTGCATCGGAGTTGAGTAGTCACTCACTAAACTCGGAACACATGAGAACGAAATTTGGTAGATCTCTCTCTCTACTGATAATTGGAAACGGATGTTTAACCTGAAGGTTTTTTTTTTTTTCATCCAGTCGTGAGTTCATGCCTGAAATATATATTAGGTGTAAGTTCGTTGTGCTCGTATTTTACTCAATTACACTCTCATTTATAGTCTTGACCTCATTTTTTGTGATGGAGCATTTTCTATTTTCCTATTTTAAAGAATATTAATAGAATACCATACCACAACTTTTTTCTTTTTTTTCTTTTTTTTTTCTTTTTTTTTTTTTTTTTTTTGTGAAAATGAATTTGACATCTGGACACTTAACCCACAAAAAAAAATCTGTTGTATGAAGGGGCTATTTCATAAATAGCTTTTCTATCAAATTGGAAAATTACGTGTAATTTTTGCGCGATTATCAAAAAGAAAATATTTGACAACTTATGATAAAATGCGGGCTGCTATATGCTTATCATTTGCTTCAACATTTAGCATGCTATGTTGCAACCCTTTGCTTCATTTTCTTATCTTTTCAAAGTTTCTCTTTCCGTGTTTTTTCTGTTACAAATAAATTATATTATTGTTTGTATTCCGTTATTTAAACAAATTATACGGAATGAGAAAATCATTGGTGATTTGTTCATATCAATAATGAAAATAACAATTGTTTTTCCAAAAAAATAAATAAATATTTGCACTGTGCACCTCACATAGACACGACAACAACAAATAACAAGTGGGACAACGGTGAGAAATATTTTCATTTTTAGAAATAGGTTGAATCAGGAGAATTCCTTATATATTTATTACAACTATTTTAGAAATGGAGTCAGATTACAGAAAATGAATTTTAATTTTGTGTAAATATGGTTGAATAAGTGTACTATATAGTTTCTTCCTCTTTTATGTAATTTAAGTCTGCTGAATGGGAAGAAATTCAGGTAAAATCTAGAAACAACGTTATGATACTTCCCTCAAATGTATTTATCCGTAAAGAGAAGTTTATAAAAATATTACTCAAGATTAATTACACTGTAATAATATGTAGTAGGCATAACTATGGCCACCATAGCGGCCTTAGTCATAGCTGTAGTTGGGACAAGCCATGACCAACGCCTCCTAAATACTAATTTCGTATTTAGGAGGCTTTGCTTTAACTTGGCAGAATTGTGAAGGATATGCAGATTTTAATCACAGTAACACGACGCCACCATATTAGGCTTGCCTCAATTAAGTAAAATATGTATCAGTAATGAAATTTCATGAACTAAGCTTTCTTTCAGAAACGCGTCTCTGTATTACCAAGGCTTCACTAGATAGCGTTACAAGCTGTTTCATTTGATCAAAATCCTTGGGATAAAAAGGGTGGTCATTGTCCAGCGACATCTATCGAATTTTATGGTAACTAACATTATATACAAATCAGATAAATAAAAGACAAAATTAAAAGTTAATTTGTTGGCGACAATTTTACGATTTGGCAATTAAATTCTATTTTGGTGTATTTTAACGTCATTGAAAAGCTTGTTTTATTTGTTGGTTTATTCTGCATTTTAGCGGCTTATTTTAATTAGTTAGCGAATTATTTTTCATTTTAATTGATTCTAATTATTAATTAACTATGAAACGGCACTGGCACCGCAGAGTGATAAAGGGCGAACCTATCGTTACCATCGAAACTCCAAGCCTTCTGTCTGATTTCTGACGTCACTCACTTGAGGCCAGCGGATTATATTGGCGTTTATTATTGGCTCGTTTTTACTAAACTTTTCTCTGTTGGAAAATTGTTGATTTTGAAAACAAGAAAATCAAACTTTTGGATCATATAAAACTTTTCTGAAATGAATATGCAAAGCACAATTCTAAAAAATATTTATTTACATGCCAGTGTATTTTTTCATAAATTACAAAGATCTCAAGGGAACGAAAAAATATGAGCTTTATTTTTCTCATCATAGTTTCTTCTATATTTAGAAATCGAGCACTTGTTTGGCATTCCTTTCCAGTCGGTCTGAAAAAATTCAGGAATGAAAAAAATGTTATGATCAAGTAATGATATAAATGTTCATTAGTACAAAACACGAATCATGCTTGTTAAAATTACCTATACTAATAGGTTTAAAAAAAAGTTTTATTTAATTTTTCCTATTCTAATTAAATCTGTCAAAAGCTCAAAACTTATAACATTGCTGTCAGTAAATTACAGAATTTTAAAATGTCTGCCCTAAGCTTAAAAATTTATATGATTTTATTATTTGTATTTATAATTGAAAGTTCAGTATTATTCATAAGAAAATACTTTAATGTTTTTGACACATATTAATACATGATGGATATTCATGATCATGATGTTGAGAGAAGTAGAAATTGTGGGCGGCTTACTAGAATTATTTTTTAACTTATTTTTTTCTAATAAGTAAGGTTTTATTCATGCTTGATTTTTCTTTACAAAAGCGCAATTTGTAGTAAACGTTTAATATCAGTTTGTTTGCTTCTTCATTATTTCTTTAGTTGAGATCAAATGTAGGTTGTCGGCCCTTATGTATTGCTCTAAATTTAAAGGTACAATGAAGAGTTTCGACAATGTTGGTTGTTGGCGCAGCTAAAAATTTGGCTCAATTTCCTGACTCGCAAACTTTTTTTTTTACAAATCAACCTTCAAAAACCATTTAGAGCTATAAAATGTCAAGGAGCAGTTAAAATTTCGCCAAACCAAAACTCGTCCAAATGTGCGATAGTTTTCGCAATCATAAAATTGCGCCAAAAATCACCACTTATACGTTTTCCAAAATGTTTAGCGCAACATTTATGTTAGCTTTAATTTTGTTTTATAGCTTCATTTATTTCGTTGACCGATTTCTTCAAATTTGAGATAATTGTGTTAATATTGTTAAATGGCTTTTGAAAATATCGCCAAACATTTTACTTTCTTTGACTAGCGTAAAATTAGCGAACTTGAAATCACATCACAAAAAAATTATTGACAAAAAAAACTTTTAATTTTATTAACTCAAGTTTTAAGGTTTGGAAAAAGAAGATTTTACCTAAATGGCTTTTGCAAATTTTTGGCGAAATTAATTGTCGAAGATACAATATAAATCGGTACATATTTTACTTTCAGCAAACTTTTTAAAAACGTGCCAAAACCAAGTATTAGTAAAATTCTTATCATTAAATCTGTCAATTTACAATGTAAATATCACAGCATATTTATCATACAGCACACGAAGGACTTGAGTGTTTTGCTAGGAATGGATTACTTTACTGAAAATGGCTGCTCATAGATATTTCATCGGCAGGTTGTATTTGAGTTTCGAATAGATACAAAGTGTTTGTCAATGCATTACTCTAAACGCTTTAAATATTTTATAATCCTTCAACAGGTAATACATCAACTTCATTTCATTACGAAATCGTTGGATATGGTTTAGGAAAATGGTTAGTTTAGCTAGCTTCTTGACTTAACTTTCGAACCTGGCGGTTACATTTTGAAAAAGTACAGCTTTTACAATCCGGAAAAGAAATTTCAATTAGGCAAGCATTTTCCATGGATAAATATTTAAATTTCGCACAGAAAGTCTGAAATAGATCAAGTAAACTTAAGGCTCATTCCACTAATCCGAAAACTATCGGAAATCTCAGTTAGTACTTAAAAATAAGTTAATTTCAAGATTATAAAGGAATATGATGCACGAAAGAAAAGACAACTTACCTTTTATAATCCAAATGAAGGTTTTGGTGATAAAATCCAACTGTAATAAGATTCTTCTAGCTAGTTTGAATGGGTTTTGCGTATAATAACAAGCTGGAAAATGAAAGAAACTGGCCCCAATGTGATGACGTAGTCCCTAGCAACCGTTTCAGACAGAAGGCTTGGAGTTTCGATGGTAACGACTCGCCCGAATAATTGGAGACAGCTCCAATTTCCCAATTATCGTAATAACCCTGCAAATGCAGAATCAATGAGCGAAATTGGAAATCATTGCAAAAGCCTTGTTTAGATTAATTGCAAACATTTCATTTGTGAGAAAAAGAAATTGGCAACAGTTAAAAATTTCAAATCATTGAAAGTTTTGGGCACGGGACATTTCCGCCGCAAAGTTTATCTCTACCCCCCCCCCCCCCATGAGAAATTTCCGCCTCGTCTCTACCCACCTTTTCCTTGCGACAGGACAAATCCGCCGATTGAGCTGGTAAAGTGCAATATGTGGCGAAGTGAAATTGGCGAAGTTTAAATGTATTTATTTATTTATTTTTGCAGCATGGAACGTACAATTCTTTTTTAGGTGACCCTTTTAATTTTCCTATTATCCTGAAATCCTGCAAATAATTTTCAATTTCTTTTTTTTTTTGTTTCTTCTTCCTTTTTTAATGCAAGTTGAACAATCTCCTTCCCACTTTTTCCAGACTGGGAAATTTCGAACTGAAATTTATGGCATGGTTAAAATTATTCTTCCCTGTGTTAAAGGTGCGTTAAGGTTTTTCAACAAATAACAATTTTGTCAAGTTCTTTCCTAAATTTTAGGAGTGCTAAAAGTTATGAGTTGAAACAACTGTGTTTTTTTTTAGATTTGCTGCTTGTCGCCAAAAGATGACTTGTTGTCAAGAAAGAAAATTTTAAACCAGTCTCTGAAAATGGCGCGGCGGATTTGTCCTCTGCAAGGCATGTGCGGGATAGGAGTCGCGGCGGAAATGTCCTATGGCTGGAAGTGAGCGATAACATTTGCGGCGGATATGTCCTGTTCCGAAAGTTTTCAGCTGTTTTGATGATTAAATAGCGTGAAAGCGATTTTTTTAATGAATTAATTTTTCGCATTGTTGACTAAGCGCAAAAATCACCCCATCCTCCCCCTGGGGCGATTGGCGCCAAAATTTAATCGATGCTTGCATTCGTATTTGGTTAGTGTTATTCCAAATTTCATTCAAATCGCAGCATAATTTATCGAGATACAGTAGGTGCAATGAAAAAATAAGCATTTTTGATTGCTCTACCCCCCTTTGAGATATTGACACACAAACTGAATCAACACTTGTACTCAATAGGGTCTACCTATGGACCAATTTTCGTTTGATTCCGCCGGTTACTTCCTAAGATATAGCAATCACCCCCGTTGCAGAACACGTGCGATTGCTCCACCCCCCTTCAGGATATTGACACGCAAATTGAATCAGCACCTGTACTCAATAGGGTCTACCTATGGACCAATTTTCGTTTGATTCCGCCGGTTACTTCTTGAGATATAGCAATCACACCCGCGCAGAACACGTGCGATTGCTCCACCCTCCTTGGAGGAAATCTCTAAAAAAAGTCAGGTGCACCATTTCACATGGTGGTACATATGTGCAAAATTTTTTGTTCGATTTCATGCAGTAGTTTTTGCTCTAGCGCGGCCACAAAAACTGGTCACACACATACAGACACACACAGACAGACATTTTCCAACTAGTTGTCGTGGCCGTCACGAAACTTTCTTCTATATCTACCTTATGAATTCCAGTTGCAAAATAAAATAAGTACTAGCCCGAATAATTGGAAACAGCTCCAATTTCCCAATTAAATTAATAACCCTGCAAATGCAGAATCAATGAGCGAAATTGGAAATCATTACAAAAGCCTTGTTTAGATTAATTGCAAACGTTTTATTTGTTAGTAAAAAGAAATTGGCAACAGTTAAAAATTTCAAATCATTGAAAGTTTTCAGCTGTTTTGATAATTAAATGGAGTGAAAGCGATTTTTTAATGAATTAATTTTTCGCATTGTTGACTAAGCGCAAAAATCACACCACCCTCCCCCTGGGGTGATTGGCGCCAAAATTTAATCGATGCTTGCTTCCATATTGGGTTAGTGTTATTCCAAATTTCATTCAAATCTCAGCAATATTTCTCGAGGTACAGTAGGTGCAATGACAAAATAAGCACTTTTGATTGCTCCACCTCCCTTTGAGATATTGACACACAAATTGAATCAGCACTTGTACTCAATAGGGTCTACCTAAGGACCAATTTTCGTTTGATCCTGCCTGTTACTTCCTGAGATATAGCAATCACCCCCGCGCAGAACACGTGCGATTGCTCCACCCCCTTCGAGATATTGACACGCAAATTGAATCAGCACCTGTATTCGGTAAGGTCTACCTATGGACTAATTTTCGTTTGATTCCGCCGGTTACTTCCTGAGATATAGCAATCACCCACGCGCAGAACACGTTTGATTGCTCCACCCCCCTTTGAGGAATTCGCTAAACAAAGCACCAGTTCACATGGTGGTACATGTGTGCAAAAATTTTTGTTCGATTTCATGCAGTGGTTTTTGCTCTAGCGCGGCCACAAAAACTGGTCACACACATACAGACTCACACACAGACACAGACAGACACACAGACACACAGACAGACAGACATTTTCCAAAAATGATCGAAATGGACTCAGCGCACCTCAAAACGTGCAAATCCGTCAAAATTCGACACTCGAAAATTTTCACGAAACCAATACTTTCTTCTATATATTATAGATATAGAATAAAGTAAAATGTAGCAATGAAATAATATTGTTCTAATTTACTATTTTGTTTCATAATTGTTGCTGACACGATTTTAATTGCTACGCAAAAGTTCAGATGTTCAATTTGATGGCGTTGACGCATCAGAGCGATAAATGGCGAATCTATACGTCGAGACATTTCATTTTTTCATTTTGATGCCCCGGAATGAAATGTACCGTAATGAAGCGATGGTGAACAACGGAAAGACGATTGACAACAAAACATATTAATTTTTTTAGTTACAACGAAATGAGCATATATAATAGCTTGGTACTAAAGAGCAATACAAGTACGAAAAAAATAAACAAAACTACAGTATTGTGACGACCAACTGTATCATGGCGAACTGTAGACTGAATTTTAAGAAGTTCTATGGCAACCCGTTGGTAGTATTGGCTCGCTTAGCGAATAGATTTCGCCATTTATCGCTCTGCGGTGCCAGTGTCGTTTCATAGTTAATTAATACTTAGAATCAATTAAAATGAAAAATAATTCGCTAACTAATTAAAATAAGCCGTTAAAATGCAGGATAAACCAACAAATAAAACAAGCTATTAAATAACGTTCAAATATACTAAAACAGAATTGAATGCCAAATTGTAAAATTGTAGCCAACAAATTAACTTTTAATTTTGTCTTTTATTATCTGATTTGTATGTAATGATGGTTACCATAAAATTCGATAGATGTCGCTGGACAAAGACCACCGTTTTTATCCCAAGGATTTTGATCAAATGAAACAATCCGCTACCTCTGAGGCACTGTGCTTTTAGTGCCATAATAATAACGAAAACTGAGACAACTGAGTGTTTAAAAAAAAGCTGGGGCTAGCTTTCATTTTAGTACTTTTAAATTTGGACGTTGCATTGATCTGTCAAGAGTGATTTTGACCATCAATACTTATTTTTTCAATAACTTCGCTGCCTTGAAAAATCTTATGAAATAGAATAGACATTTCAACTTTCGCAACGGTTTGTAATCGCAGCAAAAATTTATTGACAACGAATAAGCAATTAGTGTACTAATGTAAGTAATATGTGTATTTTGCAAGAATTTCTACTTTAGTACACATTTTGAACTGTTTTCTTCAACAAATATCAAAATGTAAAGAGCGAAAATAAGATACAAATTTTAGTTTTTACAAAAGAAGTTCACTTGTCCGTCTTTTTTTGCGAAACGTGTCGGAAATCCTCGTAAGGGGTCTCCATGGCAGAGTGATCGGACTTGCGATTTATAGATACAATTTATAGATACTTTATATTTATTGAATTACGCTTACGCTTTTATTTATATCATCATATCTCAGTTATTTCTAATTGTTTTCTAACAAATATAGTGCTAAATAGTTTGTTTTAGCAAGACCTACCATCATGAGTAAGCGTTATGTAAATACTTCAAAAAGCATTTTATTAACGTTGGTTGAATAATAGTTTGCGCACAAAGCAATTTCAATCGTTTGCATTTAGCCATTGTTGCAAAAACTAAAGTGGGAGAAAAGTCCATAGAGCCGTAACTATGACAACCATCAGGGGAAAGGTGTGGGGATGGATAAATTAATTCTACATCTGGGCCGCCTTCTCTCGTTACACATTGTATAGTTAGGGTGAGTCTTTGTTTCACCGCTTTTCGCAACCACTGGCAAGAGACTTCACACTTCCCACACTCCAGGGTCCCCCGTACCTATCACAACTCGTGGTTTAACCGGGATAGGACCCTGAAAAGCGCTCTGTTCTTTTTGAACCAGACCAAGGGCCAACCTTTGGCCCAGCACCCCCAGAGGTATCGTTTCACTTGGAGGACTTTGTGACCGACGTTTTTAACGTCCCCCAGCCACCATTAATGAAGACGGACTGGCAAGAGACTGCAGCTTCTCTTGTAGTTTGTTTGAATTGCGAATATTTCATGCTGTCTTGTCTTTCAATATATTTTTTAATGTCGTTGATATTAAATGTAACAGTGGCAAGGTACATAGTACGTATACAGCATTCACGGGAAAGATAGACTAGATATAAACAATGAAATGCGCCATTTGGAGATGTCAATCAGGTGTTTGTTTAGTAGCAGATGTTGAGATTTCCAGATATTGTTAAGAGACTCACAAAACACAAAAAATCACCATCGCCGACATTTGAAACGAAATGATTGATTTTCAATGAATTTTTAAAAACCTTCACTCTCAAAAAAGAGCACCTTGAGAAACGAAACCAGTGACGTCATAGGGTTCGTTCTCTCAGACTCTCCCATACTAAATCGTACTGCAGCTATTCGAGCTTTTCATTGCGGAGTTTTTTTCTTTCTGTTATCAATTTCACTGCTTAAAACAATTAGGGGAGCAAGACGCTTCTGCAACATCCCGATTTCTGTCCTTATCTCTTTTTTCTAGTTTTTGCTGTCATGAACTTTGATTTGCATGAACAGGCTTTGAATTATGGATGATTTATTTTATATTATTTGTTATACATCTTTGCGTAATTTTGTTAAAACCATTTGCTCCCCTAATTGTTTAGAGCAGTGCAGTTTAAGTGTATTAATTTCATGTGAAGATTGGATTCGTCAAAGGGCAATATAAGAACTTGCTGCATGAGTGAACGAAGAAAACGATATTCAAATGTTTGGAAAGGTATTACTTGGCGACTTTTACTTAGTGTGGCAGTCCTGATCAGCAGCGTTGTGAATGCGGGAAAAAAACTCGTTTACACTCGTGCTGTTGCGAATAACTCCTTTTGCTCTATTGGAGCCCGTGGTAGAAGAGCAAAAAATCCAACTTGCTCCATGACGTCACCGTCGCAATCTTTTCTGTGAACGCAGTTTAGACCTCAGGCAAGTTCTTACGCGATTGCTCCCGAATGAACTTGAACCTCATGTAAAAACGGAAGTGAAGAGTGAACAACAGACAAATAGATAAACTTTTTTCTTGTGTTCTTCCTGCCGTAACTGCGGATAAGCGATTTTCATACTGGAACTCATATTTAACTTGTTCGAAGAGTTATATTGATTTATTTTTAGCATGCTCTATTTAATAATTGTATTCAGTCATAGTTTCGTGAAAAAGAGTTTATTCCGTACCGTTCTACATTGTTTACTAACGAGTAATTCATGCAAGATCAATTTCACCGCACTGGATGCTTCAAGTTTGAAATTAAGGTGAGTGAATTTTGAAGTTGGTTATTGAAGCGATTTGAAATTGTGAAAAGGATTTCATACCCTACACAGTTTCTGAATAATATATTTCATTATAGTTGTAATAACATATTTTACTTGTAATGCTATTTTCCTCATCCTCTGTAGATTTTAAATTTCAAAAACTTTTCATAAGCATAGGTTTATGAGATTTTCCGTTCATTCCGTATTTAAAAAAAAAAAAAACTTATCTATTGAATTTTGCAATTTGTCTATCTATACTTCCTGGCTGAACCGGTTTGGTTGATTTAAAAAAAAATTTTTTAAAATCAATTGACGATAATGTACTTTTGTTCAAGTATATTAACCCACGAAAAGAATGTTGCGAAAGAAAATCAATAATTTTCATGTAAACTTAGGATTAATCTAGCTATTTAATTGATTAAATTGGTAAGCAGATAAGTTAATTAACGAAGGCCAGATTAGTTCTGTACCTCAGAACCAGACTAACGTAAGTCCATTTTCGTCATTTTTCGGTAGAGGGGAAAAACGATTGTCGAATACATCGTTTTTCCCCTATACTGAAAAATGACGAAAATGGACTTACATTAGTCTGGTTCTGAGGTACAGAGTTTAAGCAGTGAAAATCATGTATTTTAATGCCTTTCTTATTGCTTTTATTTTTTTCTTTTAAACTTATGTACTGTAAAAACAGCAGAAAAAAATGGTTTGAAAACATAGCGAAGAAACTAGCATTCCTATAGTTGTTGTAAATTGTGTGCTGAACAGTGAAAAAAAAAAAGCCTAATTTCTCTAAATAGCATAGGGTGTTCCTTTAAAATATAATTTTTGAAGTCGTCGCTAAAGCGAGACATAAAATCATATGCTAAAATGAATTACGATACAAATATAAATTTAGATAAGCTCAGAATCTGAAGGAATTATTTTTGAAATTAAGTACGGTTTGCGTGCAGCACATTACTTACAAGTTACTGTAATGGTAATTATTTTTTGTTCATAACTAATAGCCGATTTGATTTCAGAAATTATATTTAAAAGTAATACTGAAATTGCATACATTTGAAGCTCAATTAATTCCACCCCTCCATTTGAATTATTATTTTGTTTCTAAATAAAAGAAAAATGAAATTAAATAATGTGTTCTTAATCGTTATTAAGGAAAACCTTTGAATAAAAAAAGACGTAATTAGGAAACGTTGCGCTCTTAATTTTTATTTAACAGCATTTTGAACAAATTTGAGGACTTAATTTACTCTTCGGAAAAACTCATCAGACGTAACAGCTTTATCCGCGATCCAAAAATTATATTCATCAGTGGAAAAAAATCAGTAAATAAAAATAAAAAAGCAATAAATAAAAACTGAATAAATAAGAAGTGAAATAAATAAATGGAAAAAAATGTTTTTTTTTTAACCCTATGAAATACACCGCCAACACGGTTATTCCATCCAAGGACTGCAGTTTCGTGCTTATTGGCACTCGTCAGCCCGGAATAGGAAGTGACCGAGCTGGAGGCAGAAATCCTATTATGGAAGCAAAGAGAGCCAAAAAACTGGTAGCTAATGTAAAATTAGAACAACAGCGGGAGACCGCATAGTAATACGTTACAACACTACCGTAAAGTCGGGTTACTTGGACCCACAAGGAGGTTACTTGAGCCCACAGTAAAAGGATAAAATCTGGGTTTGATACTAGCATTAGAGACTGCAGAGTGCTTCTACCTAGAGGAGAAACGAAGAACTACGTGCAAGTCTTCAACTAATAAGTACCAAACCTAGATTTTATCATTTTACTGTAATGGGCTCAAGTAACCCCTTAGGGTCCAAGTAACCCGACTTTACGATACTGCTTGAAATAGCCATCCTAATTTTACTTTAGTTATTCTTAAAACAACAAACCAGAAGCGCTCGCTCCAATTGTTTTGCTCGAAACTCACTCAAGCTTCATCCAAAATAAAGCAGCAAAATGGCAAACGTGTTCAATTTGATAGTTATTTTTCAATTTCGGTTGAAAATGCATCAAATACCTGCACATAATACAAAACAAGATTATGTACAGGAATTTCCCGCGCTGATGTTCTTCGAGTGTCATTTTATATTCAGTGAATCTTTTTTCGTATATAACAAAAATGGAATTTCATGTTTCATATTCCAGATCTCACGCCGTTTTAAACGCGGGAAATTCTTATTCACATTTCATCTTTTCGAACTGTATTACCGACAAGCTTTAAAAACCTCAAAGCATTCTAAAGGGCTGGGAAGGGGGGGGGGGGAGAAATCCCAGCGTCCCACATACTGAATTTCTATTTCTATTCAAGTGGAATCCAAGAAGTTAAAATTCGGGCAAAGGCGGGTTATAAGGTTTTGCTCGCTGGAAACAGGTTAGGCAAGAATGAGAAACGAATTTTTTTTCGGTTTTTACTTTATCGGGATACATAAAACCGAGATGGATTTGTTTATCATTGTCTTTCAACATATTCATCTTAGCGCCATATTGCGTTTGCGATGGGATGAATTCCCCGAAGTGCGGAAGCATTTTGAATCGCAATCTGGAGCCTCTTCGAAAAACGGTGGCTTCCTTTATTCTAAAGCGCCAGTTGTTCTCTGCTGGAGCAGGGGGCTTGCTAAATATTGCTTGCATTCTCGGCAGTGCTATGATCTCTGTTTAAATCTTATATATTATATGAGTTTAAGATGTATAATTATATTAGTTTAAAGTAAGAATGTGTATACTGTAAAGCGTCAAGAATGAGAAGCGTCAAAAATCTGAACGCCCTATCACGTAGTTTAGTAAAATTTAATTTATACTAGTACCTTATAGTAAATAATAAGATTTACTTTTTGTTAAACAATGAAATTAGTTATATGTAGTTGCATTATGTATGTTATGCGCTGTCACCAGTCATTTTGATACATGAGCTAATATTTAGAAAAGTGCCAATTTGAGTCCCAAGTGAATTTTCACTAGTATTTTAATAACTAGTTTAAAAAATAATTTTCCCCAGAAAGAAGATACGTTTTGCTTTCATTTCATCTAATAACATCAGAAATTTTCTTTTTCTTCAGATAATATTGTTTTTATACATCAAAAATCAGATCGGTAACTTGTCCCAAGTAGCAAAGCTTAGCATGCAAACAGGTCATGCGCACTTTCTAACTCCCCCCCCCCCCAAAAAAAAAACGCACTTGCACAAAAAACGATTCTATTTTTACACCTTTGTTAATATTTTACTTCATTTTTGTTTTAATCGATTCCTGATTTTCTAGCCGATGCGAAATAAGCGTTTCCCTAGTTCCGCCGTCAGAGCGGTAACAATAACTTCCGATCTATGTTTAGGCTCCCAAAATCACTTCCTGCACCTATACCACGTGATACTGAGTACCTGATGGGATGTTTTATCGCATCGGTAATTAAAAATTTGCATTTCTGCATCTAAAATTGTAGGTAAGATCTTTTAAAGTGATTTTATAAAATGTGTGTCATTTAAGTCATCAGAACAGTAACACGCGCTAAAATGGGCAGTTTTTATTATTTTAAAAATTATTTTATATATAAGTGTACTGACCAGAAACAGCACATAAAGGGTTATCACCCAAAAAGCCCAGGCTCAAAATTTACCACAAAAATTTCTTTATAAAAAGAAACAGCTTTATTCATGCTCAGGGAGGTATGGCAAAAGGACTAACTCAGTAGATACGCTTAAACACATATAGAACATCAAGATCACATAGACAAATCTGTACTCATCCCAAAGCAACTTCAAAACTTAACTATTTCGCATGGGAGTTCGATATAACTTAATAGCCCGGGCCACAAGATTTATCCACGTAGCATAGAAGAATTCAAAATAATTAAAATATCAGGTTAAAACACATAAAACATTAAAACCACTAAAAGAGCTTTCGAACCAACAGTAAAATACACTAAAATACGTTAAAATAGTCACTCAAACTCTTATGAAGTAGACAACATATTCCAGTCACCAAGCCGCCACTAGTAATCGCCTTCCAAACACCCACTCGACCGCCCGGTCGAGGTTTTCCAAGCTGACGCAGGTGAACACACACTTCTCCGCTTACTCCTGAGGGCATATACCAGCCGGAACGTAGTCTTCGGAGAACAGCCAAGCTCCTGCCCTGGAAGACGTGCTTCAGCCCTTGAAGACGCTATTCCGGCACTTTACATTTCATCCGGAACGTAGATGAGGGCCACTTTCACCACTAATCCTTGGAGCCACGGTGTGAATTCGCTTTGAAGTTTAGGTCAATATTTCATTACTACGGCTTATCGGGATACTCGCTTCACTGCAGAGGCTTTCTTCCAGGCGGCTGACTGCCAAACGCTACTTCAACTGTCCGACAACAACACCAGCCCACGACCTTAGTGCCGTCACTATTCAAGACTTTTAGCTGCCCGGCACTTCTGCGCAGTATGACTTTTATTTTTTTCAAGGCTGTTGCCAGGTTCCCCAGTGCAGTACAAATGCCCCCCGTCAAAAAAGAAAATTACCAAAGGTAATTTTCACTGGACTACTCGTCCATCCATTCTGGGTCTTAAATTGTATGGATGTAAAACCCTGGGGGCCAAATGACCAAACAAGCCAGGCATCATTTGAATTTCAGGAATTGAACTTTCAGTTTCATTTTTCGGCGACTCCATATTTACCTGTCCTGCCTGATCAGCATTATCATCCTCAGCATTCGGGCTGCCCAAGGGCAGTCTAGGTGTCATTAAAGCAATATTTTCTATATGAACCATTCTGACATAGCTTGGATTCATTATATGTGTAATTTTAACAACTACAGGGGAAATTACCTCTGAAATTACAAAAGGACCCTCGTTATGTTTATTTAGTTTTCTTGAGCGCCCAGGTTTTACAGCCGGATTATACCAATACACCTTATCCCCTACTTTAAATTGCTTAACTTTACTTTGCCCCTCGCGCCTTTTTTCATTTGTTTCTGCCGCATTTTCCAAATTCTGCCTCACCTTGTTGAATGAATTATGTAATTTTCGCAGAAGTTCGTTAGCAAAATGTACGTTATCTGCGTACGAAAAAGGGGTCGTTTTTTCCAGAAACTCATGGGGAAGATTTAGATTTCGTCCATAAACCAACCAAGCCGGCGCAAAACCCGTCGACTCATGTGGAGACGTTCTATAGGCGAGGAGAGCAAAGGGCAATTTTATATCCCAATCATTATGTTCGACGTTAACTATGTGTGAAAGTGCATTACCCAGTGTTTTGTGATATCTTTCCACACATCCGTTACTTTGTGGCTTCCAGGGCAAAGTCTCTGATTTATTTATATTTAAACTTCGGTATACCTCTTTCATTGCGTCACTTAGCAGGTTTAATCCCCGGTCTGACAAAAATTTCCTTGGTGTGCCATATCGGCTAATAAACTGCATTACCACTTCTGCTACTACACCACTACCTATAGTAGAAACTGGAAAGGCATCCACCCACCTAGTAAAATAATCCGTAAAAGTAATGATATATTTATTCCCCCTTTCAGTAATAGGCAGGGGGCCAACTATGTCAAAGGAGACCTTTTCAAAGGGGCCTGCTGGAATAGGAGCTCTCTGGAAAGGGGCCAAACACCCTGGCAAATGTGCCCTTCGTTCCATGCAACTTTGACACGATCTCACCCAGTTTGCAATTTGAGCCCGCATTTTCGGCCAATAATACATACTCTTAATTTTATTAAAAGTTTTCTTTATTCCAGGATGACATGCTTGGGGGCTATCATGATAAATTTTGCACACTTTTCGCACCAACGATTGTGGAACAACGTATTTGATTTCTTTCTCCTCACCCCTATTCCTATTTTTACATAGCAAAATTTCATCTTGAACAAAAAATTCGAGTTTTTCAGGACTTATTCTAGAGTTTGCCCTCAGATTATTTTTCATTCTAATACACGCCTTATCTTTCTTCTGCTCCTCTAGTAATTTTTCAACTGACATTTCCGAATTACCGGGACCCATCTCATACACTTCATTTAATTGAATTTCATCATGTGGTGCCTCATCATGAGAGATCGCTCTTGATAGAAAATCTGCCACCGTATTAGTTTTTCCCGGCAAATATTTTATTTCAAATTCGAATTGAGAGAGAGACAAAACCCATCTTGCTATTCTACAAAAAGAATCCCTCATCTTAAAACAACTAGTCAAAGGTGCATGATCAGTGTATACATAGAATCGCCTTCCCAACAGATATTGCCTATAATAATTGGTAAAATATACAATGGACAACGCCTCCCTTTCAGTGGTCGAATACCGGGATTCCGCCGAATTCAATTTCCTACTTCCAAAGGCCACGGGCTGTGGAAATTTTTGAGCATCTAACTGCGCGAGGACGCATCCTATCGCAATTTTACTCGCATCCGTGTATAAATAAAAGTCCTTTTGCATATCGGGCAGATTCAAAAAGGGGTCGCTCATCAGAGCCCGTTTTAAATCCTCAAATTCCTCCTCTGCCTGATTATTCCATTTAAATCCTGTTTTTTCTTTTGTTAAATTCGTTAGATTAAAAGACCGCCCACTTATATTCGGGATAAATTTTCTGTAATAGTTAATGCAACCTAAAAACGATCTCACCTGCTTCCTATTCTTTGGAACCTGACATTTTTTTATAATGTCTATATTTTTCTCATCGGGGAATACCTTACCCTTACTAATTATAAACCCTAGATATTTAATAGTTTCTGTTATGAAAATACATTTATTAGGCTTTAACGTTAACCCATACCTTTTTAGTCTGTCAAACACCGCTTGGAGTTTAGGAAAATGGCTCTCAATTGAGTTACTACCAATTATAATGTCATCAATGTAAACCCCAATGTTCATTGGGTCTAACCCGGAAAGTACTACACTCATAAGTCTTTGGAAACTATTTGCACTGGTTTTTAACCCGAAGGGGGTACGTGTGAACTGATACAGCCCCTTTTGCGTTGTGATAGCTAATTTTACTCTGTCCTCGAGAGCTACCACCTGTTGGAAAAAAACCACTCGTTAAATCCAAGGTTGAAAAATATCTCCCATATTCTAACTTATCGATTGCCTCGTTAATACTGGGTATTGGGTAGGAATCGGGCACAACTTTCAAGTTAAGGCCCCTAAAATCCACTACCAATCTATATTCCCCGGAGGTTTTTCTTACTAATAAAACAGGTGCTGAATAAGGGGATTCGGATGGTTCTAAAATTCCGACCTCTAATAAAATATTCAATTGTCTGTCCATCTCATTCCTTAAGTTATACGGAACTCTATAAGGTTTCTTTTTGACAGGATTTTGATCTGAAAGGTGTATTTTGTGTAGTATTGCGTCGCATCCTTTTAAATCTCGCACAGAACTAGCAAAGGCGTCTTTATTTTTATTTAACAAAGCAATTAATTTTTCTCTTGTACCGGCTTCCAAATGGTCTAACTTAAATGTACTGCTCCATTCCAAGTCCGCCTCATCGCATTCCCCAAACCGGTCTTCGTTTTCAACAAAATGCAAGTCATCCACTACCTGTTCTGACGTAAAAATTTCTTCACATTTAACCAATTTTGTTTGTTTATTGATGTGAATAAACCTATCTGTTGGGTTCATTATAAGGACTGGGATTCCCTCGTTGTTTTGCTTATTCACCGAGCGGGCAATAAGAAAATCTCTCCCATGTTGGTCATATGGTTCCATCAATACGAGCTCCGAATTCAACTCGCTTCCCAATTTTACTCTAGCAACCGACTGAGACAAAGGGGGCAATACTATTTTTTTACACAAACGACCTATTTGACTATCGTTTCGCACGTTGATATTACACATAGCCTCCCCCTGCCAGAATTCTCCCATGACTCTATTTTATTGTTCAACTTTATTGTTTTGTTTTCATAGTTGATAACACATTTATTCTTAGCCAAAAACGAATGACCCAAAATAACTTTAAATTTTTTTGAAATACATTTTGGGATAATATAAAATTCTGAGCTTACCATCTTATCACCTATAGTTACATCCAGGTTGATCTTCCCACGAATTTCAAGAGCTTTTTCTGCCACAGTATTTATCCATAAGGAACACGGCTGACATTCCGATTCCATTGGCACACAACCCTCCTCAATTAAATTCAACGTAGCCCCTGAATCACATAATGCCCTTACCTTACTCTGTGCTATTTTAATTGTAATAATGGGAAGTTTTTCGTTTTGTTCTTTTTCTTTCTGCACTTTTGGGTTTCCTGTCTGTGTTTGTGCGGACCAGACTCCCTGCTCTAGTTTTCCGGATTTTGATTTCGTTTATCCTCGTATCCTGTACGCCTCCTACAGTACCGAGCGATATGTCCGACCCGTCCGCATTCGAAACAAGTTATCCCTTTCCGGATTCCCTGACTTTTATGTTCCTCCAACCGCTGGACCCTTTCTGATAGCAAATCTATTTTCTTTATCAATGTATCAAAACCGTCCCTTACGTCGGTATCTTCCCCATTTCTCCGACTGACCCAAACACTGACTCTGCGTTTACCTCAATATGTTTGGCTTGAGTCAAAAACGGATTATCCGCCGACCTGGTTGCCCGCCATGCTACTTCCTCACGTATAGCATACGTTTTCAAATCATCTAAATTTTGAGGATTTTTTGCAATTACTCCTCTCAAAATTTCAGGCTGCAAATTTGTTAGTAGCATGTTCATCAACATATGCTTGCGTTGTTTTTCTGCTGTTTCGGTAGAATCGTTAACAAATTTTAACAGTTTACTTTTAGAATTAGCCTTTGCGATGAATTTCTCTACTGACATGTTTGGGGGCTGCCGGAAAGCCATAAAATCGAAAGGTATCACATTAGTTGGTGGCTTGCAATCAAATTCCCTGAACAAAACCCCCTTCAATGATTCAAAATCGTTAATTTCGTCGCGAAATTCATGAAAACATTCCCTCGCATTTCCGAACAACCTGTCTCTTGCCACAAAATATTTCTCACTATCAGACCATTTCCATTGTGTGGCCGAATCCTCTATCCTTTCAAAGAACTCTGCCAAAGATATTTCCCCGTTAACCCCTTTAAAGACTGGTATCAGGCTTGGAGTAATCGCCGATTACGTAATCGTAATCTGTGTAATCGATTACATTTTTTGGTAATCGTAATCATAATCATAATTTGGAAATGGGACTCTCGTAATCGTGTAATCGTAATTTTAATCAAGTATTTCTTAGGTAATCGTAATTGTAATCTAACTTTAAATAATCGTAATTTAGCCTTGTAATCGTGTAATCCAGACCTGCTGAAAGTGAAAGCTTCTAAATTGTGTTCTCTAAAACATAAGAATGCATTCGCGGCCCCCGGGAAAAATCACTCGAGGGAAGGAGCGTGTTCTTTGTCTCGGAAGGGGTGGGGGGGGGGGGGGTCCCGGTTCAATGCAAGCTGCAGAAAGACAGCAAGTTGTGTCATGCTCGTCTAGAGAGCCCTAACGTGAAAGTGCTTTGCAACCGTAGGCGCTATGACAAGACCGTCTCTCCTTATTTTTAGGATGGGTCATCAATTTTCCCTTTCATCAGCTGTCAATGATAGCTACAAACAAAGCTGCCCTACACCCTGCCCTTCCTCGGACGAGGACAGTAGTATCAAATTACAACACATACTTTTCGGCTTAACAGGACTCAAAACAGTTGCATGGTTTTTGATTTTTTCCATTTTTCTTTCATTAGTTCAAGAGGAGAACATTTTTCAAAAGAGGAGGGAATTTGCAACTGTGCCTTAGTTATTCAATATATATTTGCAATACAGCACTCTCATTTGCGATCTGGTGACTTTTTTTTTTTGATAATATTTTCACATATAATTTAATCTTAAGTTTATGCTTTAAACTTTAATGCTGATAATTTTTTTAATCATTAAGCATGTAAAAGAAAAAGTGATGTATTTACAGATTTTTAAAACATTGCTTATGAGCAAGATTAAACGCCCATGATTGTTTTTTAAGTATTTATTGAAATTATTCAAAGCACAAAAAGATAATTTACTTTTGTATTAATGTTTATTATTTTAATTTCATGTTTTTAGTGCCAATAATAGCACTTCAGTATACCTTAAAAACTGTGACATAAAATATTATTATGAAATGGTCTCACACACACGCAAAATAAATAAATAAATTCTCAAGTTAAGATTACACATTAGTTACAATCATCTCTATAATATTAGTGGATTAAAAATCATAATTCTTCAGCTATGACACTGCTGTCGCGAATGAGCATTATATATGTTATATACATTATATATATACTGCCCCGCAATGAAAAACACATTTTATGATTTGCACAACACTTATCAATCTTACTCTCATTAAAACAAAAATTGTATCCATGCAATCGGGCGCTCCGAAATAAAATTTTTGAGAGGGGGAAAATCATCAATTTGCCGAATGAAGCTCCGATTTTTTTAATGAAAATGATATTATTTTACCGAATGATATAAAACAAGCACGCACACATGTCGTACATGCATAACATGTAGTGAGAAAAAACATTAGGCATATTTTTAAAAACAATTCTAAAAACTAAAAGGAACAAATAATCTCAATATTGCAATATTGCCTTTAAATTGCCGAATCGTCAGCAAAATGTGCCGAACACGAAAATTATTGGAAGGTCACAATGACCTCCCGTGACCTCCCATCGTGGCGCTCCTGCATGCATTTGGTATGAAAAATGTTAAATCTTATAAGAATATTATTTGAGAATTTTATTATTCTAATACTAATTACATTAACATAATTTTAAAATTGCATGTATTTATATTTTTCCTGATAGTAATTTTTACCAGAATAAATAGATGGTTAATTTGACAAAATGTTATAAAAATGTTACTCACTGTGCAATATTGTATAATATTTTTAAGAAAGTAATTTTACATGTTTCGTTTTTCTTCCACTCAACTGATAAAGTATAAAACTAGCACATTAAAACTTGACACCTACCCCTTTCAAAATTTCCGGATCCTCTTCTGTCTCTATATATTTCTCACAAATCTGTAATCGTGTAATCAAAATCGTAATCGGCAGATAATAATCGTAATCGATTACATTTTTTATGTAATCTAATCGTTGCTGTAATCGTAATAGCGATTTGGCAGAGGGTTGTAATCGTAATCGTAATTGTAATCTCCAATTTTTCATGCTCGTAATCGTAATCGTAATCGATTACATTTTCTCGTAATTGACTCCAAGCCTGACTGGTATCATAGACAAATTCATTACCGATAAACTTTGAGGTATAAAAACTCCTGATGCCTGGTCCTTGGCCATTTCGCTCCCACACAAAAAGCCAAAATACTAAAAATATATACTTTAAAAACGTATAGAAATTAATGAAATTTTATATATATACCACCCCTATAAAGCTGTAAGAAAATAAAGGTCACGGCACCAATTTGTACTGACCAGAAACAGCACAAAAAGGGTTATCACCCAAAAAGCCCAGGCTCAAAATTTACCACAAAAATTTCTTTATAAAAAGAAACAGCTTTATTCATGCTCAGGGGGGTATGGCAAAAGGACTAACTCAGTAGATACGCTTAAACACATATAGAACATCAAGATCACATAGACAAATCTGTACTCATCCCAAAGCAACTTCAAAACTTAACTATTTCGCATGGGAGTTCGATATAACTTAATAGCCCGGGCCACAAGATTTATCCACGTAGCATAGAAGAATTCAAAATAATTAAAATATCAGGTTAAAACACATAAAACATTAAAACCACTAAAAGAGCTTTCGAACCAACAGTAAAATACACTAAAATACGTTAAAATAGTCACTCAAACTCTTATGAAGTAGACAACATATTCCAGTCACCAAGCCGCCACTAGTAATCGCCTTCCAAACACCCACTCGACCGCCCGGTCGAGGTTTTCCAAGCTGACGCAGGTGAACACACACTTCTCCGCTTACTCCTGAGGGCATATACCAGCCGGAACGTAGTCTTCGGAGAACAGCCAAGCTCCTGCCCTGGAAGACGTGCTTCAGCCCTTGAAGACGCTATTCCGGCACTTTACATTTCATCCGGAACGTAGATGAGGGCCACTTTCACCACTAATCCTTGGAGCCACGGTGTGAATTCGCTTTGAAGTTTAGGTCAATATTTCATTACTACGGCTTATCGGGATACTCGCTTCACTGCAGAGGCTTTCTTCCAGGCGGCTGACTGCCAAACGCTACTTCAACTGTCCGACAACAACACCAGCCCACGACCTTAGTGCCGTCACTATTCAAGACTTTTAGCTGCCCGACACTTCTGCGCAGTATGACTTTTATTTTTTTCAAGGCTGTTGCCAGGTTCCCCAGTGCAGTACAAATGTATAGTCCTTTATTACAAGTGAAAAAACCACGTGTGTGATTTTGGTTTAGCGCGATCGACTCGGAAATAAAAAAAAAAAAACTTTGTCAGTTTGTCAGATCGGTAACAGTCAGAGCGGTAACATTGAAAAACAGCGAATTTGTTTCCGAACTAACTCACACGTTTCAGAATTAGTAAAAAGCAAAAATCGCAGGTTTTAGCCACGTATATTGAATATTTTTGTTCTTAAAAAATGAAAAGCAATTAGTTTTAGTACAATTGCTTCATTTGTGGTTTGTATGACCTGACAATAGAAGTTAGTAAAATAAAAAAAATTGACACTGCAGAAATTAAGTTAATTAATTATTATTATTTTATTTATTTATTTATTTATTTTTTTTTTTTTGGTGCTTCAATTTTTCATAACTTCGCTAAATAACTAGATAATAACTAGCATGCTAAATTTGAATTTCTGATCAAGAAATTTAATTTCCTGCAGCTAATTAAAGAAAAGCAAGCAGCAGAGTTGTGTGTTGAAGAAGTTGAAGTTGTGTGTTGTTTCAAAACAAAACAAATGTTTTATTAGCTTGGATTTGGTAATCTCATAATTTATTTTATCTTAAAACCTTATCGCTCATTTTTATTTCCAAGAACTGCTTTTTTATAATGAAATTGTTGGTGCTGCATAAATAAATTTTTTTTATGATCCGCATATTTTTCTTTATATCAAAAAGTATCATAAAAGTCATACAAATGTAAAGAGACATGAGGTTAGCCATAGATAATCATGATTAAGTCAAAATGTTTTAGTTCAAGAAACTAAGGAGGGAGGTGGGTGAAGCATTTTATTGAGAATTATCATTTTTTCACTAGCTACTCTACAGTCTTTCAGAATGAACACTACTGAAAAAATGCTTTATATTTCAAAGTTTCTTTCTTCCTCTATCAGCAAAATTAAATTTTTGTGAACTTCACATTCTTACTGTATGTAAAAGAAGGTTTTTTATAACGAGGAAATTTTAGAACGTATGTGATGAGAGAGTAAACTAAAAATTATAAATCACAGTAAATCAGAAGAAAACAAGAAGTTCTGTCAAGAGCTAAACGAGCCTACTTTCCCGTACATCGACATCGGCATTCTAGCATCTGATCATTATTCTCTTGATTATCTGAGACTAAAAATTATGTCAAACATACCTTTTTAGCACTTAAAGCTGATTTCTAAAAGCAAAATATACCCCTCTCATCAGATGAAATAGACACATAAAAAGTAAATAAATGAATAAATAAAGTTTTGTCGCACCTTTTAAAGAATGTAACTGTTACAGTTCTTCCGTAGAAAAGTTCCTCAATTGTTTTCAAAAAAAAATTTAAACGTACAAAGTACATCAAAACACATTTTATCAAAGAAAGAAAAAAAAAAAAAAAAAAGAAAAAAAAAACTCGTCCGTTGATAAAATGTCTCGAATTTCACTTTTAATCCGTTGCCAGTTGTTAAATATAAATAAAGAACAAAATGCCTTCGTGAATGAAACATTTTTGTTACAAAAAAAATCGTCTGCCAAAAATAATAATAATAATAATAATAATAAATAAATAAATAAAATAAAACAAATGAATAAATAAACAAAAAATCGTCTGCACAGTCAGTCATTTTTTTTCTGAGCCTGCATTTCCGCCATGTTTGCGGAGTCGGAGTCGGAATCAGAGTCCTCACAGAAGATTATTCAGAAAAATACTTTACAAACATTATTTATCAAAACCATTTTCTTACAAAGTTAGTTTGAAGGAAATCCGACTTTAAGTTCAGGATCAACATTCAACTTAAATTCCCCGTAGGCGCTAATGTTAATTTTTTTTTCTGAACGTTCAATATTGAACGAAAAATGGTTCAAATCAAAAAGCAAAATATGGTAATGAGCCTTTCCGAGATCTAAGAGATCTTACGAGCAGCCGTAAGTTTCCATTGCAGAAAAATATGCGGCGTCAATGCTTTTGCAGGGTAATTGGAATGAATATTTAACAACCTTTTACCGGATCTTTATTGGATCCTTTTTAGTGTTACAGAGGGATTTAAGATGTGTAAAACAACAATTTTGCAGTTTATTACCACAATTTTAGTTTGCTACCACCAAATTAGCTGTTTCATACTGTAAAACAAGAAGTTCTGTCAAGAACTATAAACGAGCCTACTTTCCCGTACATTGACATCGGCATTCTCGCATCTGATCATTATTCTCTTGATTATCTGAAACTGAAAATTATGTCAAACATACCTTTTTAGCACATAGAGCTGATTTCGAAAAGCAAAATATACCCCTCTCATCAGATGAAATAGACACGTAAAAGTAATTAACGAATAAATAAAGCTTTGTCGCACTTTTTAAAGAGTGCAACTGTTACAGTTCCTCCGTAGAAAAAATCCTCCATTGTTTTCAAAAAAAAAAAAAAAATAATAATAATAAAATAAATAAATAAATAAATAAATAAAAGTACAAAGAGCATCAAAACGTATTTTATCAAAGAAAGAAAAAAAAAACTCGTCCATTAATAAAATGTCTCGAATTTCACTTTCAATCGGTTGCCAGTTGTTAAATATAAATAAAGAATAAAATGTTCTCGTGAATGAAAAATTTTTGTTACAAAAAAAATCGTCTGCCAAAAAAATAATAATAATAATAATAAATAAAATAAAACAAATGAATAAATAAAAAATCGTCTGCACAGTCAGTCATTTTTTTTCTGAGCTTGCATTTCCGCCACGTTTGCGGAGTCGGAGTCGGAATCAAAGTCCTCACAGAAGATTACTAAGAAAAGTACTTTACAAACACTATTTATCAAAACCATTTTCTTATAAAGTTAGTTTGAAGGAAATCCGACTTTAAGTTCAGAATCAACATTCAACTTAAATTCCCCGTAGACGCTAATGTTAATTTTTTTTCTGAACGGTTCAATATTGAACGAAAAATGGTTCAAATCAAAAAGCGAAATATGGAAATGTATGGGAAAGCCTCTCCGAGATCTTTCAAACAAAAAAAAGTTTATTCCATTCGGATGGTTCACTCAGAAGTTATTAGTTGGGGAAAGGTTGCTTGAACGGTTCAATGTTGAACGAAAAAATGTTCAAATTGAAAATTTAAATACGGGAATGAAGTACCCTTGATAAGATCTTTCGAACAAAAAAAAGTTTGTTCAAATCGAACTGTTCACTCAAAAGTTAGCATCGCGGGACAGGTTGTTTGAACGGTTCAAAGTTGAACCAAAAATTATTCAAATCGAAAAATCAAATATGGGAATGAGCTGTACTCGCCGAGATCTTTCCAACAAAAAAATCTGGTATGGACCCCACACTACTTCCTTTTACTTGTAAATTTCTTAGTAGTTGCCTTAAGTGTTAAAAAAAGTGCTTGGAATGAGCAAGGCAACAATTCAAATATTTACTCCCCTAATCTGCCACGAAACAATGCAAAAAATATTTTGCAATGGTTAATTTTCTAAATATTGCTGATTTTAATACCATTCAGTGAATTTTTCGCAAAATATCGCCAATAGCGCCAAGTTGAACCCAAATTCAAAAAATAATTTTTTCGCCAAATTTGTCGCCAACTTGGCGATATGTCGCCAAGTTGGCGTCAAACACTTGGCGACCAAAAGCTTGGCGACATATCGCCAAGTGGTCGCGCCAATTCATATCACTTGAGTCTGCATTGAAATTAAGAGCAAGAATCTGAGAGAGTGTCACGCCTGTGATTCATGACCTCTCAGATTTTCTCCCAAAAATTACCAAATGTTTATTATCTTATTGAAAGACCAAATCCAGAATGTTTTGCTCTAAAGTTGAGTTGTTTAGTTTTTATGGATCCCTTAAAGATGAAGGTGCGGCATCAAAAATTAAGCGGATTTTCAAGACATGGAAGTTGCCGTGAGCCAAAACTCTTACCAGGAATTGTTTAACTCCAATTTTCTTTTTGTATATGGAATATAGAAGGTTGAAACTTTACAAAATGAATGTTAAATTTGTGGTAAGTTGTTGCCGTAAGGTCAGTGAAGGCCCTCAAAACAAGGCATTTTTGACGTTTTTTAGCGTTTTTGAGGTCTAAAAACAGCTTGTACACTTCAGTTGGCACGGCAAAAGTAGTGTCGTTTGAAAGACCAGTGTCAGCACTTTAAAATAATGTGTAAATAACCGAGGAAAGTTCAACGTGCTTTTAGTTGCTTAAGGCCGAAATATGAAAAATGTCACATTTTACCGATATTCAAACGGTCATAACTTCCTCTGCCAACAACATATTGAAATTTTTTTTTCGCCAATGTCATACTCTATTCTTTGTCTTAACAGACCAGTTGAGTCCTTTGAGGCGAAATGTGAAAAAAATTTTTACAAAAAATATATTTTTTCCTGTGCATTTTTTGTAAAAAAATTTTTCACATTTCGCCTCAAAGGACTCAACTGTTCTGTTAAGACAAAGAATAGAGTATGACATTGGCAAAAAAAATATTTCAATAAGTTGTTGGCAGAGGAAGTTATGACCGTTTGAATATCGGTAAAATATGACATTTTTCATATTTCGGCCTTACACAACTAAAAGCACGTTGAACTTTCCTCGGTTATTTTTACATTATTTTAAAGTGCTTACACTGGTCTTACAAACGACACTACTTTTGCCTTGCCAACTGAAATGTACAAGCTGTTTTTGGACCTCAAAAACGCTAAAAAACGTCAAAAATGCATTGTTTTGAGGGCCAATACTGACCTTACGGCAACAACTTACCACAAATTTAACATTCATTTTATAAAGTTTCAACCTTCTATATTCCATATACAAAAAGAAAATTGGAGTTAAACAGTTCCTGGTAAGAGTTTTGGTTCACGGCAACTTCCATGTCTTGAAAATCCGCTTAATTTTTGATGTCGCACCTTCATCTTTAGGGGTCCATAAAAACTAAACACCTCAACTTTAGAGCAAAACATTCTGGATTTGGTCTTTCAATAATATAATAAACATTTGGTAATTTTTGGAAGAAAATCTGAGAGGTCATGAATCACCTCATAATGCTAGGCGTGACAGTTTCTCAGATTCTTGCTCTTAACACTGATTTACCCCAAAAAAGGAGTAAAACACCCCCTTGGGAACATTCAAATGCAACCACAAGGGGAGGTGCACAACTAGACCCTCCTCAGGATCTACATACCAAGCTAGAAGCTTCTACGGCATATAGTTTTTGAGTTATGCGACCCACATACGCACACACGTACATACAGACGTCACGAGAAAACTCGTCGTAATTAACTCGGGGGTGGTTGAAAAAAATTTTTCGGCTGCTTATATGTTGGTAGGTACATATGCACGTGCTGACAGGTCAAAAAAACTAAGGAATTTTCATTCGGGGGTGAGTAAAATCAAAATTTAGACTCAAATTTGAGTGATTTTTTTTTCGCGATCACAATACTTCCTTTACTACGTAAAAGGAAGTAAAAAAGGTAAAACACCCCCTTGGGAACATTCGAATGCAACCACAAAGGGAGGTGCACAACTAGACCATCCTCAGAGCCTACATACCAAGCTAGAAGCTTCTACGGCATCTAGTTTTTGAGTTATGCGACCCACATACGCACACACGTACATACAGACGTCACGAGAAAACTCGTCGTAATTAACTCGGGGGTGGTTGAAAAGGATTTTTCGGCTGCTTATATGTTGGTAGGTACATATGCACGTGCTGACAGGTCGAAAAAACTACTGAACATTCATTCGGGGGTGAGTAAAATCAAAATTTAGACTCGAATTTGAGTGATTTTTTTTTCGCGATCACAATACTTCCTTTACTACGTAAAAGGAAGTAAAAAAAAAAAAAAGCACTAAATTCGTTTAAATCAAACCAAATTTTAAGTTGCTCGTCTGTCAAATTTAAATCGTTTTTAATGCGCTTTTATTAGATTCACTTATTTGTTTGAATGTAACTTTGAATAAAAGAGCAAATTCATGTTCTTTACAAATATAAAAGTAATATATTTAATACTTGTATTAATGCTAATGGCTAAACTATATTACATGTTGATGTACGAGTGTTACAAGAGTTTCAGTTGTTTGTATGTTATTCTGAATAAAAGATAAAATTCACGTTCTCTGCAAATATAAAAGTTATCTATTTTTATTATTATTAATACTAAAGGCTAAACTATATTATATAAACTTATTACTTACATTACATGTTGATGAATTTATTATAAAAGCATCTAAAAGCGTATTTTTTAGTTTTTTTTTAACTAATCAAAAGATTATTGTATACATTTGCAACCCCAAAACAGGATTACTTAAATTCGCTCATTAAAATCAAACTAGAAAGTTAGAAAGTGTATGATGTAGTTTACGAAAAAGGTTGTAATGAATATACATATACAATAAGAAAAATGAAAATCCTTACACAACACTACCAAACAGTGAAAAAATTCTAAAAGTCAATTATTCAATAATGTAAAAATAATCCGTAATGTAAATTTTATGAGCACAATTTTAAATTAAAAATGGTTAAAATAAGAACAATGCCAAATTAAGCCAAAGTTCGGGGAAAAAAATTTCGACAAATTTTTCACCAAGTTGGAGACGAAACCTTGGCGACCAAAAGCCTGGCGATGTATCGCCAAGTGATCACCCAACCATAACATCATTTAAGTATGCGTTGTAATTATCAGTGATTTTCCCCCAAAAGGGATGAAAGACCCCCTTGGAACATTCGAATGCAACCACAAGGGGAGGTGCACAACTAGACCTCCTTCAAAACCTACATGTCAAACGAAGTAACGTGCCTTAGAGTGAGAAAGATCGCCAATAGCGTCAAATTAAGCCAAAATTCGGAAAAAAAAAAAAAAAAAAAAAAAAAAAATACGACAAATTCTTCGCCAAGTTGGCGACAAAACCTTGGTGACCAAAAGCTTGGCGATGTATCGCCAAGTGGTCACCAAACCATAGCATCATTTAAGTATGCGTTGAAATTAACAGTGGTTTACTCCCAAAATGGGTGAAAGACCGCCTTTGGAACATTCGAATGCAACCACAAGCGGAGGTGCACAACTAAACCCCCTCCAGAACCTACATGCCGAACGAATTAACGTGCCTTTCAGTGAGCAAGGTAACAATTTAAATATTTACACCCCTAGTTTGCCACGAAGCAATGCAAAAAAAGTTTTCAATGATTCATTTTCTAAATATTGCCGATTTTGGCATCATTCAAAAGTTTTTTTTCGCAAAATATCGCCAATAGCGCCAAGTTAAACCCAAATGCAAAAAAAAATATTTTTTTTTCGCCAAATTTGGCGTCAAAAATTTGGCGACAAAAAGCTTGGCGAAATATCGCCAAGTGGTCGTGCCAATTCATATCACTTGAGTTTGAATTGAAATTAACACTGATTTACCTCAAAAAAAAGGTAAAACACCCCTTTGGGAACATTCGAATGCAACCACAAAGGGAGGTGCACAACTAGACCATCCTCAGAGCCTACATACCAAGCTAGAAGCTTCTACGGCATATAGTTTTTGAGTTATGCGACCCACATACGCACACACGTACATACAGACGTCACGAGAAAACTCGTCGTAATTAACTCGGGGGTGGTTGAAAAGGATTTTTCGGCTGCTTATATGTTGGTAGGTACATATGCACGTGCTGACAGGTCGAAAAAACTACTGAACATTCATTCGGGGGTGAGCAAAATCAAAATTTAGACTCGAATTTGAGTGATTTTTTTTTCGCGATCACAATACTTCCTTTACTACGTAAAAGGAAGTAAAAAGTTTGTCCAAATCGGAATGTTCATTCAAAAGTTATTGGGGGGGGGGGGGGTGGACAGACAGACCGACCGACCGACACACAAACTCCCCATCTCAATACCCTACTTTCAAATTTTTAATTTTTTGATATTCATTTTACCTTTTTATTTTTTTAACTTGGCAATATTTTTTGGACTTGGCGATATTTTTAAAATGCATTAAGCTACTTTTAATACTTTTTTCGTCTTTCTTTTATTTTTAACGGGAAAGTAGGCTAAAAAGGAGATCAAGAAACAATTCGGGAGATGGTGGTACACGGCTATCCCTGTAAGCTATGTTTTTTTTACAGAAGCAGTGTTGTTGCAGTGAAGATTGCATTGAGGATACTTTTGAAGAAAATCATTCAGCTTCTTGAGAAGAATAATCGCAAAAATATTCTTTTCTCAAAAATTTTTTAAGGAACCCATATTTTTCGCCGTTTCCTTTATTCTAATCTTCAATAATTTTTATTTATTTCTGTTGCCATTTTGAATATATGTTAACAAATAAAATTCTGTTTGATGTTTTTAGCAAGGACTTTTTTTGGGTGCAATCCATATTTATTTCTGTTGCCATTTTGAATACGTATTAACAAATAAAATTCTAATTCATGTTTTTAGCAGGGACTTTTTGTGGCTGCTATCCGAATATTAAAACAACTTTTTCGTTTAGAATTTCGCAATTAATTTTACAGGAAGAAAGCGGTTTGGGAATAATTGTTTTTGGTAAGGAATTTTATTTCTCACTTATAACTTTAAATCCCGAAAACAACTAATCCATTTAGAGTTTTATTGTTCATTTTAGAGGAAGAAGGAGCAGTTTGGTGTCGTTATTCTAATGGGAAATTATACCGTAAATTTTTCATACGTCATTTAAGGATAGTGTTAAACATGCGCTACTTGACATCGTTTATATTGTTGAACAACGCCGGGCCACGCAGCTAGTGAGATACTAAGCCCTGACAGAAAAATATTTTTCTAAATACTTCTTACACAAGGACGTCTGCGCTGTGAATAGTTTCAGTGACGCGTCAGCATGTCACTTCAAAATCATTGCCTGCATTTTGAGGGATTCAACAAAGCGAAAACTTACCAATGAAAACTACACCCTATGCGACATCAAACTTAATCCTAGATGTAATACTGATAGACAAGAAAAAATCTATGATTCAGCAGCTCATAAATGGTTTCTTTGAGATCTCGCCCATTGCTAGAACACAACGATTGTGTTTCTAAGAGCTTGATTGTTGATTCTTGTGTATTGTTTCGGCAAAGAATTCAGAAATGGTCTTCCTTTTTTTTCCCATGTTAGGATCAGGGCTGCGGAGTCGGAGGAAAAATGGCCGACTCCGACTCCGGGATTTTAAAACTTCCGACTCTGACTCCGACTCCTGCTTTTTTTTATTATTATTTTTAACCCAAGTGTGAAGAGGGAAATACCCTAAACAAAGGCTGAAATATTAAGTCCATTTTTAAAATTTTCATTTTTTTTTCACGGTCGTAGCCAGAACTCATTTTGGGGGGGGGGGGGACTAGCAAGCTGGGGTATCCCAGTTGGAGGTCATGGGAGGTCATTGTGACCTCTCAAAATGTTCAATTTTCTCAAGAATTCTCGCAGGTAATTTCATCACGGGACGCGGGAGCGTCCCGCCCCGCCAAGAAATTTCCGTCGCAAATAAAAATGTAAAAGAGCGACAAGGACTGTTTACGCGAGTAACCAAACCGGGGTTTTCCCCCCTCTGTATCTCAGCCCCATAAAGATCCTTAGAGTTCATTTTTGGTATACTCAATCTCCAGCGGCCCCTGACGGCACATACTAAAGCAAAACATCCAGGACCCTCAGGGGGAGGGGTGATATATGTTATAAAATCGCTATTTTTCGCACTTTTTAAAAATTGTTTGACAGGGGTCCAGACTAAACGGTAACTCGGATTGAGCTCTGCTTTTGCACCCACATTTATTTTGTCCCAAAGCTCGGCATAGGGGGTTTTTCGACCCCCATCCCCTCCCCCTTCGTTTTTATTTTCCGTATCTTTTCTCCCCGGGGGTCTTTAGTGTTGATTTTTGGTATGAATATTCTCAATGAGACATTGAGGACATTTTCCCAAAATTTACCCCCCGGGGTCATCGCACTCCAGAGTTATTAATGCTTAAAATTGGTCCGATTTCTATCTACTAGCTCTGTTCAACATGTGAGCATTTATGTTTTCATTGTTGGGCCACGAGGAAAGAAAACTTAATGATTGAAATTTCATCTGTTGCCAGTTTCTATTTGTTAACAAATAAAATATTTGTAATTGATTTTATTTCATAAGGTTTTTAAAAGGGATCTTCAATTTAGTTCATTTTAATATGAGATCGGCAGTAAGGGTTGGGGTTTTTTGTTTAAACTTTTATTTTAATCGTAGTATTGTTAGCAACTAGCTTTGCATTGCGTCGGTTCGGGTGGTACATTGTGATTGATTTCAAATTTATCCTAGACTGAAGAAGATCCTTGAACTTTTGCACGAAATGCATGCCGCCAAGAAAACCACATATGTCGGACCGCCAAGAAAAATGTTGAAGGGAAAAAAAACATGCAAAGTAAATTTTGAAGAGAAAAAAAAAAAAACAGGCAAAGAAATAATATTAATGCAAAAACATGTGATATCTCCCCAAAACAACAGTGTTGCAAAAAAATCCCCCGCCAAGAAAACCTTAAATACTCAGCCATAAAAAGTTATGATATCGAGTTTTCCCGCCAAGTTTGTGCCAAACTACAACTAACCTGTATGTATAGTTCTTTTAAATTGTTTTCAGTCCTGCCAGGCGGGAAGTTTTTACTCATTAAGCAACCACCTCACAAGACAAAGCTTCCCGCCTGGCAAAACTGAAAACAATTTTAAAGAACTATACATACAGGTTAGTTGTAGTTTGGCACAAACTTGGCGGGAAAACTCGATATCATAACTTTTTAAGGCTGAGTATTTAAGGTTTTCTTGGCGGGGGATTTTTTTACAACACTGTTGTTTTTGGGGAGATCACATTTACCTCAATTCTCGGAGGTCACTGTGATCTCCCAAAAAGTCCATTTTCTCCAGAGTAAAAGACAAGTGCCGTTCTTGTCATTTGACTCCGTACAAAACTAATAGTTTTCTCGTTAAATGGCCCGGCTTTATTTTAACACATTGCATTTTTGCTGCAAATATTTTTTATGCACTTGCATAAGCCCAAACATAGCAATTCGTTTCACAAAGCAGACCCGCCATTTCGAAGCCTTTTTTAATGATCCTAGATGCTTAGGATTTAGATATTGGACGCTGAAAATTTCTATCTGTTAGTTTCAAAGATATGTTTTCACCTCCATAAAATTTCATCCAAATCGGAGGTGGTCGGAGTCGGAGTCGACATGTTTTTCAGCGACTCCGACTCCTTTGGTCCAAAATCAGTCCAACTCCGACTCCGCAGCCCTGGTTAGGATTTGTCTGGAAATGCAAATTTCAAAACTTGTAGAAGATAGAATAATCGCGCGGTTTCAAAAAAAAAAATTTTTTTTGTTATAATGTAGGGTCATTCCATTTTAAATCAACAAATTTTCAAAAAAGTTGTTGCATCACCATTTTTGATTTTGATAAAAATTTGCATGTGTATTCCTTTTACTTCCCAGAGCTCAAATTAGTGTTCGTTTTATTTTTAAAAAAATTACCCTTTGATATATAGGCCATTTTTGTTGTTGGCAACAGCAAAAATCGGGCGTTTTGATGCTTTGTCTTATGAACTATAACTTTTTTTCTATCAAAGATTTTGAGCTCAAACATAGCTCATTGGAAAGCTAAGAAAAAGATCTTTTTATATATGCTATTAATAAATTTCAGATTTTACAAAAATATGTATTTTTTCAAGGTCAAAGTTCACGACAAAAATGATATTTTTTACTACTTTCGAACATTAAAAAACCCATGAAGGAAGCAAAGTAACAAGCCGATTTTTTCATCATATATTCATAGTCATGGTTACTTACTGTATAAAAAAAATTGGCTTGTTACTCCACCCCCTTTATGAGATATGCCCCCCCAAAGTTGTAATTTTTTTAAAAAATCCCGTTTTCAACGCTGAAAAAATGCATGTGGGGGGCAAGATAAAGAAATTTTTATACATGGTATTTTAAGTACTTTTTACCAGCTTTCTAACAAAACAAAAGTTGCTGTGTTATTCAAAGGCGTTTGGCAGATATAAGGGACTGAACTTTCAAAAAATTGCACAAAAACAACACGATTATTTTCACTTTTTAAAATCTTTTTCTTTATTTAAATGTAATTATATACCTTATTCTTTGCCTTAAATGCTAAAAAAAGACTAAAAAGAGCAATGAAGAAACATATTTAAAGTTTAATAAGATAATTTAATATTTTTAACAACTGGGAATATAGAATACCACTAAACTTGTCTGATTTTTAAACATCTGATTGCTACCTACAACAGGACTGAGCATTTCTCAACTTGTCCAGGTTTGTTTATACCATGTGGTCATCCTTGTTCTGGCTTGCTCTCACATGTGTATCTTATTTGTCTTTCAAATTCTGAAAGAAGTAGGTTGTTGAGCTAGTGTTTGCTGTAAAATCTTGTGAAGCTGATGTGATTTGTTTTCATTTCAAGTTCATTTATATTCACAGAATGTTTTGTTAAAGGTAAAAGAAGAAATTCTTTAGAATACTTAAAAATAACTTTAAATTTGTCTTTCTACATGTAAACTGTGAATAAGTTATGGATAACCCTAAATGCTCCATAGGAGTTTTGGAGAATGATAATTGTGATATTTTAAGTTACAGTAGGCAGTCTACTGTAAATAGTATTTCTGAGTACAGTGATGATGATAAAACTTTACTTCACCTGAGTACTGGGTGTAAAACTATTGAAACTGTTTGTACCTACCATGCAAAAAAATTTCTTGCCAAGTTTTGCCACCTTTATGGAACTTCTAGCTGGTAGGTACAAACAGTTTCAATAGTTTTACACCTAGTTCTCAGGTGCAGTAAAGTTTTATCATCATCACTGTACTTAGAAATACTATTTACAGTAGACTGCCTACTGTAACTTAAAATATTACAATCATCATTCTCAAAAACTCCTATGGAGCATTTAGGGTTATCCATAACTTATTCACAGTTTATATGTAGAAAGACAAATTTAAAGTTATATTTAAGGATTTTCTAAAGAA
Organism: Uloborus plumipes; assembly: GCA_038373865.1. Taxonomy (NCBI): domain Eukaryota; kingdom Metazoa; phylum Arthropoda; class Arachnida; order Araneae; family Uloboridae; genus Uloborus; species Uloborus plumipes. Next base: position 72,204 of record JAXGGA010002085.1, on the reverse strand, counting down.
TTTCTTCTTTTACCTTTAACAAAACATTCTGTGAATATGAATGAACTTGAAATGAAAAGAAATCACATCAGCTTCACAAGATTTTACAGCAGAAACACTAGCTCAACAATCTACTTCTTTCAGAATTTGAGAGACAACTAAGATACACATGTGAGAGCAAACCAGAACAAGGATGACCACATGGTATGAACAAACCTGGACAAGTTGAGAAATGCTCAGTCCTGTTGTGGGTAGCAATCAGATGTTTAAAAATCAGACAAGTTTAGTGGTATTCTATATTCCCAGGTGCTAAAAATATTAAATTATCTTATTAAACTTTAAATATGTTTCTTCATTGCTCTTCTTAGTCTTTTTTTAGCATTTAAGGCAAATAATAAGGTATATAATTACATTTAAATTAAAAAAAAAGATTTTAAAAAATGAAAATAATCGTGTTGTTTTTGTGCAATTTTTTGAAAGTTCAGTCCCTTATATCTGCCAAACGCCTTTGAATAACACAGCAACTTTTGTTTTGTTAGAAAGCTGGTAAAAAGTACTTAAAACACCATACATAAAAAAATTTTTATCTTGCCCCCCACATGCATTTTTTTAGCGTTGAAAATGGGATTTTTTAAAAAATTTACAACTTTGGGGGGGCATATCTCATAAAGGGGGTGGAGTAACAAGCCAATTTTTTTTATACAGTAAGTAACCATGACTATGAATATATGATGAAAAAATCGGCTTGTTACTTCATGGGTTTTTTAATGTTCGAAAGTAGTAAAAAATATCATTTTTATCGTGAACTTTGACCTTGAAAAAATACATATTTTTGTAAAATCTGAAATTTATTGATAACATATATAAAAAGATCTTTTTCTTAGCTTTCCAATGAGCTATGTTTGAGCTCAAAATCTTTGATAGAAAAAAAGTTATAGTTCATAAGACAAAGCATCAAAACGCCCGATTTTCGCTGTTGCCAACAACAAAAATGGCCTATATATCAAAGGGTAAATTTTTTAAAAATAAAACGAACACTAATTTGAGCTCTGGGAAGTAAAAGGAATACACATGCAAATTTTCATCAAAATCAAAAATGGTGATGCGCACCCCATTTGTTGATTTAAAATGGAATGACCCTGTATTCATTTTTTTTCTCATACTCTTACAACGCAATATTTTATTTCAATAAGTCAATGACTTGATAAACAGAGCAAGGACTAACTGTCACCACTAGCGTTTAAAAGGAAATTAAATACCCTTAAAAAAGCAATAATGTAAATTTATGTTTCTGGAAATACACCACTCTGTCAATGTTTATCACTAAATTAAGAAATGATAGCGAATGCGGTGCGTTGCATCCCTAGAAATATTTTTAAAACATTAAGGCTACAGTGGACACAATTTTTTTTTTCTTTTCAATTATTGATATATATATGTCTAAAACTTTGTGTGCTTGTATATTTACTACAACTAAAAGCATAAAAAAATGGTGCAAAAACAATGAATACTTTTTTTGAAATTTAAAATTTTTTTAAACAAAATTTCAAAATGCTTCATGCGTCGCGATTTTTTTTCAAACTTTGAATTTCTACTTAAATTCAAATCATTAAACATGATTGCATAAATTTATGCAATACATGCAATGTTTTGTAAGATATTTTATAAAAGATGGCTGAAAATGAAAATTGATATGAATTTTTCAGCTGAAAAATTATGTAATCTATGCACTACTTTGCTGAAAATTACTTAAAAATATATACAACGTTTTACTTGTACAGTTCCGTCACATCAACAAATAACTCTGAACTGGTAAATTATTTTTTATTGGCTGTATTCACGTTAATTACTTGATACATACATGATACAACAATGTAAATGTCTTTTCTTTGCAGAAAATGACTCTTCCCGAAGTCTTCAAAAAATACAGTATTTTCGAACTGTACGAAACGAACATAACTATGATCGATTTATTGCCTGCGGACATGCTGCCACTGGTACACGAACACTGGCACAACTTCCCTGCTGTCAAGAGCTTTTGGCACATGGTCCTCGGAGTGGTCAGTTGCGTGTTATGCATCATCAGCTTGATGGGAAATGGAACGGTCTTATACCTCATGGCCGTGGACAAGACCTTGAGAACACCCGCTAATCTTCTGGTCCTGAATCTGGCACTCTCCGACTTCTGTATGATGGCGTTCATGGGCCCCACCATGGCATGGAACTGCTTCGGCGAGACATGGGTCCTTGGGCCGCTCATGTGCAAAATTTACGGAATGTCCGGATCCCTCTTTGGATGTGTGTCTATCTGGAGCAATGTTATGATTACGCTGGATCGCTACTACGTGATTGTGCGGGGCCTAGCGGCGAACCCCTTCACACACATCAAAGCCGTGTGCAGTATCTTTTTTGTTTGGATATGGGCTGTATCCTGGACGTTGGCGCCGATGCATGGTTGGAGTAGGTGAGCATCAGTTATATGCATATTACTGAATTTTTGATACACTAAAAAGTGAATGTTGTTTTTACAGTATAAAACAGCTAACTTTATAGTAATAAACTGACAGAATTGCTAATTTTATCGTAATAAACTGTAAAAATTTTCTAATTTTACCGTAATAAACTGTATAATTTCTTTTACAGTACTAAACTGTAAATTTGCTAATTTTACAATAACAAACTGAAAAATTGCTAGTTTTAGTTTATTACCGTGCATTTTACAGTTTTAAACTGGAACCTCTGCTACCAGTATTATACTGTGGTTTTTACATCATAATACAGCTAAATTTTACGGCAATAAACTGCAAAACTCCTAAATTTACAGAAAGAAACTGTAAAATTGCTAGTTTTTACAGTTTATTACTGTGCATTTTACAGTTTTAAATAGGAACCTCGGTTGCCAGTATTATACTGTAAAAACAACAGTTCATTTTTTACAGTGTAGAGCTACACTGCAAAAAAATAGATGTTATTTTTGCAGTATAATGCAGCTAATTTTACAGTAACAAACTGTAAAATTGCTAATTTTACAGTTTCTTACTGTGCATTTTACGTTTTAAACTGGAACCTCTGCTGCCAGTATTATACTGTTTTTTTTTACAGTATGATACAGCTAAATTTGTGGTAGCAAACTGTAAAATTGTGGAAATAAACTGTAAAATTGTTGTTTTACACATCTTCAAATACCTCTGTAACACTAAAAAGGATCCAATAAAGATTCGGTAATAGGTTGTTAAATATTCATTCCTACGACCCTGCAAAAGCATTGACGCCGCATATTTTTCTGCGGTGGAAATTTACTGCTGCTCGTTAAAATTATCTTTCATGAAAAAACGATTACTGGTTTAAAAATTAAATTATGGATGCTCATTTATATGATCAATTGCAAGGTTTGGATTCAAATATTCAGTTTCTTATGAACAAGAAACTAAAGCAAGTATCCCACTTAAATATTTCATCTAATTTAAAAAAAAATATGTTTTTAATCTAGATGTAAGTTTTTACAACATATCGTTATTATTTTTCTAAGATTCTTTGCAGTGTAATAATAAGGCTTACAAAGATATATGCTTAAATAGTAGTTCTAACGATTTATTTTCATTAGATTGATATTTAAATACATAGATATTTATAAAAATATCACTCAAGATTAATGTTGTAACAAGTTGTTAATACAGTTTTTTGTCGTAACTCCTTTTGTTAATTAAAATAAAAAAACTTAGTTTTTAAAATTAGTTATGGACAATGCAATAAATTAATAAAAATAAGCAAAAACTACAATACATTCATAAGAGTTGTATTTGAAGTTTTTTCAACTTATGCGGCCTCCGTTATTACTGCAATGTGGCCTCCAGTGGTAAAATGGTTCTTCACCTGTGGTTCACCTCTCTATTGCATTGTATGTGGTACATACAATGCAATAGAGAGAAATGTACCATATATATCCATTACAATATTGAAATGAAAAGTTACACGAGTCACTCTAAATGATTAAAGGTAGAAAACGAAAGTTAAAAAAAAACTTTCAGGAGAGTAGTTAGACTCTATGATATCTAGAATAAAATAAAGCGAAAAAAGAAATCTAAAGGTATCATTGTGACGTGTCCCCTCAGTCCAAAATGTTAGAGCTTTTACAATGGTACTGCTAATAGCTGTATTTTAAACTATAATAAAAATATTAGAATGAGAATTGAAAATTTCGCCATGGAAAAACAAAACGGTCAAATGTTCCTAGAAAAAAAGAGAAACTTGGTGAGGTTTTCCCTCATCATTTTTATTCAGAATTAACTAAAAAGGAAAAAAAATAGAGAGAAGAGAAGAGTGAAGGAGACCCTAGCAGCATAATCTCATCGGCCGAAGATCGGCAATTCAACGAAACCCGATGAAATTCTCATCGGCCATTGATCGGATTCGATGAGTTCTCATCGGGAATTGCTCCAATATGTCTCATCGGCCAAACAGAATACGACCAGCAAAATCCGATGAGTTTTGCTCGAAATACGATGAGATTTGGAGCAATTTACGAGCAGTGCAGTCCCGTTCCGATGAAGTTAGGATCAATTTTGGATGCTCGGCTTATTTTCATCGCGAACGTTTATCGGAAGGATATCGCTTTCCGATGAAAAGTTGCTCATCGAAAACCGTGCTCGGATACTGATCGGAACGATATCATCGTGCATTACGGGATCAGTTTACGAGGAGTTCGTTCGATGATCGGCCGAGCAAAATCCGATGAGTTTATGCTACTTGGGGAGGTTCCTGAATCGAATCTCTTCCTCTAAAAGAGTACCTTTCCCCTTCTTCAGCCTTAAAACATCATCGATGATCGTTCACAATTACGCTTTTGAGATTTCAACTTTGAAAAAATTTTGGAGTGATCAGAACCTCCTTCAATGTAGTTAAAAATTGCATTTTTGGAACTTCGATTTCGATAAATGCCGGGTTAAGCCTCAGAACCGTTCCCTTCCCCAACCGTTACCGAAGATGATCTAAGTCTCATTTTTTAGACTTCAATTTCGAAACACTTCCGGGATGGAGGCCCAAACTACCCTTCCCCCAAACAGCAATAGTTTAAAATTGGCTTTTGAAAATTCAGTTCTGCAAAATTTTCTATAACTGTAGTTATGAAAATTTCCCCCGGAGAGTCTCAGCTCTTCCCCTTCCACAACATCACTAAACTAGCTGTCGTGGCCGTCACGAAACTTTCTTCTATATCTATCTTATGAATTCCGGTTACAAAATAAAATACGTACTCGCCCGAGTAATTGGAGACAGCTCCAATTTCCCAATTATCGTAATAACCCTGCAAATGCAGAATCAATGAGCGAAATTGGAAATCATTGCAAAAGTCTTGTTTAGATAAATTGCAAACATTTTATTTGTTAGTAAAAAGAAATTGGCAACAGTTAAAAATTTCAAATCATTGAAAGTTTTCAGCTGTTTTGATAATTAAATAGCGTGAAAGCGATTTTTTAATGAATTAATTTTTCGCATTGTTGACTAAGCGCAAAAATCACCCCACCCTCCCCCTGGGGCGATTGGCGCCAAAATTTAATCGATGCTTGCTTTCATATTGGGTTAGTGTTATTCCAAATTTCATTCAAATCGCAGCAATGTTTCCCGAGATACAGTAGGTGCAATGACAAAGTAAGCACTTTTGATTGCTCCACCCCCCTTTGAGATATTGACACACAAATTGAATCAGCACCTGTACTCAATAGGGTCTACCTATGGACCAATTTTCGTTTGATTCCGCCGGTTACTTCCTGAGATATAGCAGTCACCCCCGCGCAGAACATGTGCGATTGCTCCACCCCCCTTCAAGATATTGACAAACAAATTGAATCAGCACCTGTACTCAGTAGGGTCTACCTATGGACCAATTTTCGTTTGATTCCGCCGGTTACTTCCTGAGATATAGCAATCACCCCCGCGCAGAACACGTGCGATTGCTCCACCCCCCTTGGAGATATTGACAAACAAATTGAATCAGCACCTGTACTCAGTAGGGTCTACCTATGGACCAATTTTCGTTTGATTCCGCCGGTTACTTCCTGAGATATAGCAATCACCCCCGCGCAGAACACGTGCGATTGCTCCACTCCCCTTGGAGGAATTCGCTAAAAAAAGTCAGGTGCACCAGTTCACATGGTGGTACATATGTGCAAAAATTTTTGTTCGATTTCATTCAGTAGTTTTTGCTCTAGCGCGGCCACAAAAACTGGTCACACACATACAGACTCACACACAGACACACAGACAGACAGACATTTTCCAAAAATGGTCGAAATGGACTCAGAGCACCTCAAAACGTGCAAATCCGTCAAAATTCGACATTCGAAAATTTTCACGAAACCAATACTTTCTTCTATATATTAGATATAGTAGAAAGTAAAATCGTACATGATTGCGTTTTTAGAACAAGAATTTAAAAACAAATTCCAAACAAAAGGCCCCGAAGATCCAATCCCTAACCTTTTTCAAATATCGCCTAAAATTGCGCTTTTGGAACTTTAATTTCGAGCTCAGACCCCTTTCCCACCCATGAAAGGTTTTTTTAATGTAAGCTGCGCAGGGCGAAAAGTTTCCTTGCGAATTTATGATCAATATTTTGTTTATATCTGGAGCTATAATATCACCAAAGGTAGCGTAAAATTGTGTTTTTCTGATTTCAGCTGAAAAAAATTTAATGAGTCTTTGAAATTTAATCTTTTTTTAAAGACAAAAATTGCTGCGTTTTTTGTACCATTTTCAAACGTTCAACTTTGGAAAATTTTTGGGATGAAAATTTTTGCGACGACGAAAAAAGGCAGGACCCGAAATTCAGAAATTGAAGTTCATTATTACAGGGTTGCCACAGGAAAAATGTCACAAAAAAGTAGCAAAAGTCGCCTAAAAACGCTAAAAAAGTTGCAAAAAAGTTGCTTTTAAAATAAAAAGAAGTTGCTTAAAAAGTAGCCATGAAAAAAAAAAAAAAAAAGGTGCAAAGACACTGAATCGAAACATGTGACAAGCTAAACTGAATCATGAGTAATGCTTTAAAACAAGTTCAGAAAATAAACATATTTTGAACTAATGCATTAGATAAAACGTACAGATGAGGAAAAAAACAACAAAAGAGTACAATCGAGGTTACTTACTTTACAAGACTGCTGCCCCCCCCCCCATTCAAAAGAACAAATAATAATATACTCATATACAGAAAAATTACTCCAAAAATCTATGTTTTTTACAGAAAAATGATTCTATCAAAGTAGTTTTCCTTTTGTTCACTAAGCAATTTAATTTATTTTCTCTTTCACTATTCCTCAACTGTATATTGCTGAGCTATTCTAATACTTTCAATATCTTTTGCTTCAATAGCTGATTTTAGCCTCAGGTTTACCTGTTTAAAAAGTACATCAGCTGATTTTTGAGTTTTCTTTCTCTCTCTATTTACTAGTTTGACTTTTTCTTCTAACTTTTTAACAGATCTCTTCAAACTTGACAGCTTTTCTTTTTCTATTTTTCTTTGTTTCAACTTTTCTTCAGTTTCTTTTTCTAATCTCACAATTGCTCTTCCTTCTCTTTCTTCTGGTCTGCAAGGTAGAACCATGGGCGCCCATAGGGGGGGGGGGGTAGTTCTTCTTTTGCTTTTAGTGCAATTTATTTAGAAAACATTTTTTCTTCATTAATGAATAAGTTATTAAAAGTGCCAAATTTTTACAACTCTAATCTGCACTAAAATCGCTTTCAGAACAATAACATTGTATCTCTTCCAACATTCTTCCATAAAAAAACAAAGGCAGATTCGTTGGTCGACCGACATCGCATTTGCATGGGAAACTCCCCCATGTTTGTGGACTAGCTGTTAAGATACAGAGTGGGCTGATCCAAGGATGGCAAGACAACTCGGCATTTTTTGGAATTTGGAAAAAAAACCCCTTTTTTTTCTGTTTTACATTACTAAACATTTTGGGTTTCAGGGAGGGGGGGGGGGCGACGGGCCTGTTTTAGAGTCTTTGAAAATCATCAAATACCTTTTTAAACTCCTTAAAAAATGCTTTAATTATATTTCTTATCAAATAAATAAACTATGAATTAACTGAATGGCCGGAATATTACTCTTTCGTTAATAATTTTGTAAATCTCCATACTACTTCTTTCAAAGGATTTTATGCGTTTTATACTATTAGTCATTTTATAATATAAAGTGCTGTTTCTCTCGTGGAGTTGGGAAACTGATCAAAAACTACTATGTAACATACCGTAAATCAGGGTTACTTGGACCCTAGGGGGTTACTTGAGCCCATTTCAAAAAAATGATTAAATATGGGTTTGGTACTTATTAGTTGAAGATTTGCACGTAGTTCCTCATTTCTCCGCTAGGTAGAAGCACTATGCAGTCTCTAACGCTACCTACACGGCTCTCTAAGCAACTTCCTGAGATTAGTTGAGGTTATGTTATTGCCTTGCTACGTGTGCAGAATTTTCCAGCCTACAACTTTTATGCTCTTAGAGCATACAATTCACCATTTAATTAAGGTAAGTGTATTATTTTCTTGTTAAACCCCTCACAAATGTTATTTAAGCCCAAGATTGTCAATACTTTTAGCTATTTAAGCTATTTATAACAAAGTCTGTGACAGTGACCAATAATCAAATTATAGGGTTACTTGGACCCACTATTTACGTGGATCCAAGTAACCCTTACAAACTTTTTTTTTTCATTTATCAACTCTATGACACTGAACTATAAATTTTTATTAGTTTTCGTGTATTTTAAGGAATATAGGCAATGTATTAGACCAACCTTTACCTTTTTCAGGTTAAGACTGGCCATGCCGTCCAAATACAAGAGACTTCCTGGAAGCCGAAAATACAAAGACTTCTCAACTGACCGATTGCAGGAATGCCTGAAAGCAATAAAATCTGGTGAAATGTCTCAAAGGAAAGCAGAAGCTCATTTCAAAATTTGCAGATCAACCATAAAACGTAGACTAAGAAGTGAGACACCAAAATGTTAATGACACCGTTGAGGATAAAACATTCGATCAATCTAACAAGAGGAAAGGACAAAATAAATCTTCCAATAAGAAGCTGTCATCAAACAGCAAGAAGCAAAAAAGTAAAGAAATGGAATCATCCTCTGAAGATGCAGATGATTTTAGCCTCCAATCGTCAGGAGATAGTGAGTTCAGTTTTTTGAACAGTGAATTTGATCTTATGGATCTTATTAATTTCCCTTCTACCAGTGGCGCTGGTAATGATTTGAAGCTATGAATGAACTCTGCAATCAAGATGAAAACATTGTCATGGACAAAAGAGATGAAAATTTAGTTGAAAAGGGACTTAAAGAAAAATTAGTCGAAGGCAATTTTGTTATAGTGTTGTTGGAGAAAAAGGAATTTCCAGGCATCATTACAAAAATTGATGAAAATGGAGCGATTGTTGATTGCATGCAGCGCACTCTAAAAGGTTGGAAATGGCCAGAAGTAAAAGACATTCTTTATTATAAGTGGGGAGATATAAAAAAAAAAGATTGATCCTCCTAAAATGTTAAAAAGGGAGCTATTTTCAGTTCAATCAATCAAAGAAGATGTTTAGATAAAGAATTTTTATCTAACTTCATATATTTTTTCATTTATTGTATCGTATTTTTTCATATCCCATGTCCTACATAAACCCAACACACGCTAATAAGGCTTTATAATAGGAAAACTAAACCTGGGTCTAAGTAACCCAACCTAAGGGCTACTTGAACCCATTAGAAAAAAACATTCAGAAATTTAGTAAATGAAATAAACCGAATTTAAAGGTTACATGCTTTATTTATGGGTATTCTTTAATAATTATAAGCATTGTTTGATTTCATAACACAATATGTATTGATATAAATAAGGATTTATCTGGAACATTACTAAAATTGGGTTCAAGTAACCCTGATTTACGGTACTGAAAATCGATGTACGCAAGTGATGATGTGTTTATCTTTTCTCCTCCTTGTTCTTCCTCTCTGTCGATTACTGTCAATTATTTGTTAAACAGCAAAAAAAAAAAACTATTCTGATTGATCTTAATTTGCAAAAGAATGTAGAACATTTAAATTTTTTTGCTTGCCCATTTTCCAACATATTTTGAAGTCTCAATTGCCCCATACAAGGCCTCAATATGCAGAATTAAAAAAAAAAAAAAAATTCCCCGGGAAGAAACCCCCGGACCCCTAAAAATTACGAATGTTTTACCCCACTTAAAAGAGTTCATTGCATCTCTCTTTTGATACCCCTACCGCTATCCTAATAAAGGTCAGTCCAAATAATTAACAACAAAAATGAAATTAAAAATCACACAAGAAACAGCGAGGGGCAGGGGGAATCAGTTAGAAAAAGACTCATAACACACAAAAATGTGTGTTTGGTCAATGTGCGAAATTTTCTCTCCCGAATTTTTTTTTTCTGGATACGGCCTTGTGACGCATACATGCTTTATCTGTAAGCAGTCAAAATGTGTTTAGTAATCTCAAAAACAATTACGTCAGAGTAAATGACGAATATTTATATCTTAACGAGTCTAATACTTTCATATTCTTAGTAAAGCAAACAAACACACACATATACACACACACACATATATATATATACATATATATATGTATATATATATGAATATTTTTCAACTATAAACTATGAGGAAAATATTTGAGCCCACCCCCTTAAAATTTCGCTTATGGGCGCCCATGGGTAGAACTGGTATGATTTGCATGCACCATAAGCTAAATTTAAAAGTTCCTTATCAATTTGGAATTGCAGCCCATAATGTCTATTTAGGAAAGGTTTTATTCTTGGAATGAAAATTATTTAAAATCATGGGTGAAAGAAAATCTCCAGGTGTTTCAAAAGAAAACATACGTCAGGGGGAAAAAGTCTCCAAAAAAGCAGATTCAGTGAAAAAAAGTAGCTTTTTGGCCTGTTTTTGCATAAAAAAGTAGCTAAAGTCGCCTTGTGTCCAAAAAAGTAGCAAAAAGTAGCATTTAAGCATCCTGTGGCAACCCTGTATTATTGTTTTGAAGTTGAAAAAACTCCTACTTTTAAGTAAAAATTTTAAATAGGCAAAAGTTAAAAAAAAAAAATCACTAAAAGTTTAAATGTTGTGTTTAATAAATGCGCAGGAACACTGCAGACTTGTATTTAGGCGTTACAAGTAACGCATTTTTTTAATGTCGAAAACGTGACATTACGGATGAAAGGCACAAAGGCATTTTACACTTTTTGAGCACACTGGCATTTATATACATTAGAGACAGAAGTTTGGTTTCGCTCTTAAATAATTATAAACATTCCTTGCAGTTGGTAAAAATTCAGGAAGCTCAGAAAATTTTCGGAAACGTTTTACCGCATTTTTTGGGAAATACATGTCTTAAAAAAGAAGGAAAATGAAATAAACGTGTTTCAAAAATAATTGGACAGGACAAATAAAATTTTCACGCTCGTGTGTGAAAAGATTTTGTTTTCGTGATCAATTTACTGTAGGTATTTCCACCAAAACTAATAACTAAAAAATCCTTTTTAAGAGAACTTTGTTGCCTTCATGAAAAACGGCGCAGAGCTCTTGAAGTCTTATGAAAGAAACCAAGAAATGCTAAACTACGGTAACTGTTGTTACCGTATTTATGGAGCAAGGTTACATAATTTTTTTAAAGTGTACTGCTGTCCGTCCGTGAAGGCCGCGCCTAGTCTGGACCATTCCACTTAAAAAAGGGGTGAAGGGTTGTGAGTGGGAACTTTCCGACGTTTTCAATTTATAACTTGCATTTTTGCTATCCTTTTGACACATTCAAATAAACTATTTATTTGAAATTAGCATCGTTCTACGTTGTTGCTCAAAATGCTTCTTATTATTCTTCCCCTTACTGATATCTTACCAAACACCCCTATTTTACAAATACAAATGCGACGACCAGCAGCTGGCTCTGGGCCCAACTGGGCTGGTCCTAGTCAAATTAAAGACCCCAATGAAGATCAATGGCCCTCTTAAAGCTATCTACTCCATTGCTCCTTACCGCCTCTTCCGGTAAACTGTTCCAAGTTTCCACTACCCTGCTAAAGTAGTAATTTTTTCGAATTTCCAGGTTAGCCTGAGGTTTAAACAGCTTAAAACAATGACCCCTTGTCCTGCTTTCCGTGCAAAAATCCAACCCTGCTACATCATTCATTTTAATAAATTTAAATAACTGAATCATATCCCCTCTGGTTCTCCTTTGCTCAAGACTTTACATATTAAGCATTCCAAGTCTGGAATCATAGTCTAGATTAGAAAATCCGTTTACTAACCTTGTAGCCCTTCTTTGTACCCTTTCTAATACATTAATATCTTTCTTCAGATAAGGAGACCAAAACTGAACAGCATACTCCAAATGAGGTCTTACCAAACTTCTATATAGAGGCAGAAGAACCTTTTTAGATTTGTTTGAAATATATCTATTAATAAACCCAAGCATCCTATTTTGGTAAGATCAGAGACCTGACGCATACGTAAATACGCGGAAAGTTTTACCTAAGAAATCCAGACAGTATGCCCCTCCATATCTCAACCAATTCATCCTAAAATCAATTTTTATTATTTCAGGTACATCCCAGAGGGGACACTCACTGGTTGTACGATCGACTACCTAAGTAAAGATGCCAACACGCTGTCCTACTTGTTCATGTACGCCATTGCTGTCTACTTCATCCCCCTCTTTACCATGATTTACGCATACACGCTCATCGTTGCCAAGGTGATAGAGCACGAGAGGATTCTCAAGTCCCAAGCCAAGAAGATGAACATCATATCCCTTCGAGTAAACTGCGACTTGAAGAAATCGAGCACGGAGATCAGACTGGCTAAGGTAAGTTCGTAATTTAACACATGGTTGGGTTTGCGAAGCACAAACAAAGTTATTACATTTTAACTGGCTTTAGTTACGTATACACTTCTAAACGCATGTAAGATCTTTGAGAAATTATTTCATACGATATTGCATGGACTGTAAAATTTGGTCGAAATTTCACTGCTTCGTTGAAAGCATTTCTGCCAAGGGCAGCCATTTTTTAAGAAATTAATCCAATTTATTTTATCTGACTCGTGCGAAGCATTCGCACGACAGAAGGAAAGCTGAAACAAGTTTTTAAGTAATTTTTTGAATAATAGCAAAATTGTGAGTGTGCGTTTCTCCGTTCTTATTTTCTTCTGTCTCTACTACTGATAAAGCAGAAGGTTTGTATAAAATTCGTTCGTAACATGGGGGTGTGCGCCTCGAAGCGTTTTTTTTTTTGAAAATTATATTTTGTTCTTTTTCCATACTAATTCTTAGCTCATTTTTCGTGTGTGGTGTGTGTGTGAGAGAGAGAGAGAGAGAGAGAGAGAGAGAGAGAGAACTTCCTTCCTCTTTTAAACTTTGGTAAGATTTCTGTTGTAAAAGGAATTACAGTTGAAATATAACTAAAATTGGGTATTTTTTTCTGCAATATCAATTTATTACTACTGATTCACTGACTAATTTACGATGCTAATGTTTCCTTTTAAGTATTGGAAATAGTTAAATTTATGCTAATTTCAGAAAGAAATGTGAAATTTGTTTTTCGTATAGAATAGTGCCAGTTTGGAGTTAGCTTCACTGTTAATTGAATGCATTTGCATCAAATACTACATCAACTTATTACCAAACTGTTCCAACGAATTTAATCCAATAAACAAAACGCAAGGTGTTTGACATTCCCAACCTATAAGTTAAAGAAGCTTACATCGGTAGTAAAATCACGACAGTAATTGGACGAACGTGATGTCGTAAATTGGTTTGTTGTTGAAAATATTTCGCCAAATTTCAAGCCGAAAGTGACGTGCCGAATTCAGGGACAAGCATACAGAAATACAGTGCAGCTCAGGATTGTTGGTGCTTTGCCTTTGAGTAGGTTAAAATCCAGCTCAAAAGAAAAGAAATATTTGTTTCGAAAATCAAGCTTTGGTAAAACAGTTTCGTTTCGTGAAGCGGCGTTTTTTGCTTGCAATAAGAAATAAGTTTTAGTTGAAAACTGGCACCAAACTTCCAGATGCATATTTTGAAAGTCTTAATGTGCTTATCGTGATTACTGCCCTCCACATTTCCTACGAATTCGATACTTTTTAACATTTTAACTCTTCTAACGAGAGCCGTCAATATTGAGCCACACTTTACATGCAACCAATTTTTTTTTTTTTTTTGCATTTTTCTCGCAAGATTGCCGCTATTGACGTAACTTATCCGCTTGCTAAATTCAAGTCCTTTTTTTGGGCAGACTGTATTTATGTTCCTAGTTCTACGCATACATTCGTTTCCTTCTTTAGACATGCTGATAATGAAAGTAGATCGCTATTTTTTGAGCACCTTGAATAAGTTTTTCACAGTATACAGAACTATCTTACAAAATATTAAATCAACTAAAACCAAAACTGGCTAATTGAGAAAATCATAGTCCGATATGAAATTCAAAGGATGTTCTCTCTTTTAGATTGCCTTGATGACGGTCTCCCTTTGGTTCGTAGCTTGGACGCCATACTTATCTCTGGCATTTACAGGCGTATTCACCGACAGGAAATACGTGACTCCTCTCCTTACTATTTGGGGATCCGTGTTTGCAAAAACAGGAGCTTGCTACAATCCCATTGTTTACGGCATCAGTCATCCGAGGTACAAAGCGGCCCTGCGTGGTAAACTGAAACTGAGCAGAAGGACAAGGAAAACAGATGAAGAAACGGGAAATAATGATATTGAAATTGCCACGACTTATATACAATGAGGAATTTTGATTGAAAGGAGATAACAGGCTTTTTTTTTCACTGCAATAAAATGAAAACTCTGAAGAAACAATAGTCAAAGCAAAATGTTGCTAACTGCCCCGTTTGTTAATTTTATGAAATGAGTGTTTACATCTCAAAATACTTTTTCTAATGAGATTCTGTGCTTCAAAATCAAGAACTAATGTGACTTATTAATTTATTTCTTCAAAACCATGACAGTGAAATTGCATATTGTTCCCTCAAATAGAGTATGCAATTTAACATTATGTCATTGAAATAAGTCATTTTTTGTCCAATGCCTGAGATTTTGCTAACAAAAACAATCCCAAAGAATAATACGTCCAAACTTGTAAATTCATAAAATAAAATTTAGCTGCAGCATGCACTTTAGATTCTTATTAATATGACAAATATTTAAAGTTGAACTCATTACATATTTCTTAACAGCCAGTAGTTTGGCCTTTGTAGTTTGATTGTTATATACACAACCAAAAGAAGCCAATTCTGTTGTTGTTACATGCCCCCGTTGGTCAGCAGAGCTAGACCAGGTCCATGAAGGATGGGGTAATGATACGGCTTCCGTTTTTAAGAGCACCATTTTAGGTGGAAGACCGATTTTATGCTGAACACACATGCCATAAGGACCTGTTCATAGGGTAGGCATTCATTCAAAACTCACTTTCACACACACAGAAAGGACAATGACATGAGAGAGAGAAAGTACGCCCATGCCTCAGCCGGGACTCGAACCCGGGGCCACCGCATCACGGTCAGACCACTGACCACTAGACGAGGTGGCCGGCAGCCAATTCTTTATTCCCATGCATAACTTTCTACTCTCATTTGCAATAGCTAAGACAAATCATTGTCACTACTTTTATATTACAGTACTTTTGTTCAAGTTTATGTTTATGTACATACTAGATTTGCGGTATAGAGACTTTGAATATAATCCATTTCAGCATGGAGGCACATTACAGAAAAGAAAGAATAACATTTTAGAGCAACTGTTGATGTTCTTTAAAGATTTGTAGTAGACAGTTGAATTTGTCTCTCTGAGATCTGATGATTTGCCTTTCTTAAAGAAATTTAAACTTGAATTCTGATGCAGAAAGTACTACCACCTGGAATGAAACACTTGCAGTAAGTAATAAAATTTATTGGTGACATTGTTTTTTACAAAATGCATGACACAATTACAATGATCTTCACCAGACACATAAATGATAACATAAAATGAAAAACAAACAAAACTAAAAAAATCAAGCAAAAGCAGATAGAACTTCTATATCTTTTATTGTGTCTTTTTGATTGTTCAATAATTTCATGTTATTCTGGAAAATATAATTGTTTGTTGAAAAAAAAAAGTGTGGAAACTTAATTTGTAATCAATTAATAATTTCTTTTATAACTTTCACAATTCTTCTGTATGGGGTAAACTTGGCATTTCTAGCAATGGAGGACCTATCTTCCCTTGGTCTGGCTATCCCGGTTAAACCACGAGTTGTGGTAGGTTCGGGGAACCCTGTAGTGTGTGAATGGAGGACTTAGGGGTAGCAGTCTGGGAGCCAGCAACATGTTTTGGTCAGTCATTTCAGATCGGTTAATTTTCATTTCTGTAGTAGATATGATTTTATGAAGCATTGTGGACTTCAGCTGGGGTACTGTGGATGGGTTAGGCAGCAGTAGGCTCCCAAGCGTGTTAAAAAAGTTAAAAAATAAGTGAAATCATACAGTCTGAAACTTCGTTTATTATTTAAATTATATCCTGTAGAAAAGAAAAAAAATATTCATCTGGCTCGAAAGTGGTGGGTTATGCGTTAGCTGACTGCATAAACATGTAAAAAAAATTTTTTTAGTCATTCCAAATCGATTGAAAATTTAGTATGTTATAGTTTGAATAGTACTAAAATAAATTAGGACACAATTTTGATGAAATTTTAGGTCTTTAGAAAACAAACTATCAATTTTGATGATTTAATTAATTTATAAGCTTGATTTTTGTAGAGAATAAAAGTTTTATATTCTATCTTAAAAACTACAGCATTCAATATTTTATTCTTTTACTGTGACACAAGATTAATCCAAGCAGATAATTTAAAGTAAAAACCTCCAATGAATTTCACTTGATAATAAATAAGGAAATAAATATTTTATTACAGAAATAGAAAATCTTTTTATGCACAGTTTTTGTCTTTTTAATAATCTTCACTACCTTGTCAAGGTCACAGCTCATTTTTCCAGAGGAACACCTTTCTAGTTTAGAGCTTTTTCATTTTTCAAGGGGCCGGGGGGGGGGGGGGATCAGAGTAAAAAACATCTGATCATATTCCCATCCCCTAACAAGTTTTTTTTTGCAACACTTGCTATGGAAGTTGCTTTTATTTTCTTTATTATTTTATCCTTTTTTTAAGAATAGGAATGAGTGCAAGATTTATAAAGTAGAGATGAAACAAACAGCTTTATTTTGAGCACATGTTTCAGTTCAATGCACCCTCCCTCCTTTCTCAAAAAAAAAAAAAAAACCACACACACACACACACACACACACACACTTGCACTTATAGCTTATATGTACATCACTGATTTCTAGTAACATGAATACATTTACCCATACAGTCGAACCTTGTTAAAATGAACTCCAAGGGACCTTTTAAATCTGTTTGTCTTATCCAAAGAATAATACAGTATAAACCATATGGAAGGCAACATATATGTTGTTCATCTTAACAGTGATTTGTCTTAAGCGCGTTCAAATTAACAAGGTTAGAGTGTATTACGTCTTTAAACTACATATGATTATTATATTATAATTATTATTTTTTTAGATGAACTATAATTCATGTGAACTTAAATATGAGCACTCAAAGTCAGTATTGATTTCAGGTTATAGAACTTTCAGTTTTACTGTCTTGCTTCGCAATGGTTTCCAAACAGTTTTGAAATTCAGAAATAATGTCAGCACTTTGATATAGTTCTGTAATTAATCTTCTTCCATTTAATAGCATCTGAAAATTGAAAAATTTAGTTAGTATTCTGTCAAACCAAATTTCATTATTGAAAGTAGATTGCAAATATTTACTTGCATATAATTTCTTTGGTTTAGTTATTTATTTGTTTATTTTTATTCCTGGAGAATACATGGTTTGTACACAAAACTGAAATTTTTTTCCAGGAATACTCAAGGACTTTTCAATGCTAAGATTTAACATGGACTAGCTAGGATTATTTGAAAGTGAGAATTTTTAACAAATAATTGATTTAGTGCTAATACACATAAAAGTATTAGCATTAGACAAAACCTTTCACTCCACACAGAAAAAGCGTCAAAATCAATCATTAATAGTAAGGATTTGACTGACTACCACTGGCCAAAAATAACAATATAAAGTTAAAAAAATAAAGACTATGTTGTACAATCAGTAGTTTAAATATTTTCATATTTTCAGAAAGTTTTAAAATTCTTTTTTAAACATTTCTGTGAATAAGTTGTTGGGAAACACATGAACTATTTCCCAAATGCTTGTCTGCTTAATATAAGGATTTTGCGACTTTTATTGTGCACAAAAGTTTGGCATTGAATAAATTGTTCTGTCATATGTGATTTAAGAGTGCAAATATGTGAAGCTACAGATTGAGCAAATGTCGCTAATTGTTGTGGCCAATTATTAATAACATAAATCTGAATAAGTAAATAAATAAACAAAATTAAAATAGATTCAAGGTAACACATGTTAAAATACTTCCGATTTTCAAAATAGTTGAAAACTTTTCAAGAAAAAGGATTCAAATTAAACAAGGTCAAGTTACTTGAAAATTAGCATTTTTTAAATTGGTATTGATTAATTTATTTTTCATTTTTTGAAGAGAAAAACATGCAAAAATAGAAGAAATAACAACTGTCCGTATTGCATTCCGAACATTTTTTGCCTTTTTTTATAGGATTGGAAAAAAAACAAATATCTGGTTAGTTGAATAAAGGATAGATGATCTTTTACTGTAAAATTTTTAATCTCTGTAAATTTAAGCAAAATGCCAGGAGTAGAGAAGAAAATATTTTCAAAGAACATTTTCAAAGGTATTTTCCACATTCAAAAACACAGAAAAATATGTTTCACTAGAAAACACACCACTGAAAACTTACTTTTTTAACATTCTCTAGTTGAAGTCTGTCAAGGCTTTTAATGCAATTCACTGCTTTATCAATATCTTCAGAAATTGTTCGTGCCAAACTAAAAAAGTTGACTGCAGACCTAAAAATGTTACAAAAGTTTAAAATAATGCACAAAAATTAGAACAAATCTCTACGTGAACATGGGTATTATTGAATGTATTTTTTTGAAGGCATAATATATATAGCCAAGAGCAACGGAGAGTCCAAATCAAAATGAAAGATACAAAGGTGTATCCGTCACGGGTGTCACCCAGGGTAGTAATTTGTGGTGTTACCTCCCACAACCTTAACTTGCGAGGTATTGCTATAGTTAGTTTATGAATGTACATCAAATGGCGATTTTAACTCTTGAACATGTTTTACGTAAAACTTTCCCTAAACATTTATGTGCTACATTTTCGTTCCAAACAATTTTTTCATTTTTTTAAGTTCATTTTTCTTTCATAAATTTAAATATTTCATACGTATCTGCAAGTGAGTACTGTCCACTGCCTCAGTCTATGATTCGGTTATGTATGTTATGGGATCAGTTTCTTTTTCCCTGAGAATTGTTCTGCTTTATTAGAAATATCTTATGTTTTCAATATTTAAAAAGAGGTTTATCCTGGGAACAGGGGTGTACACCAAGCCACGGTAGGAGATGAGAGAGCCAAAAACAGTAAGGATGCTAAAGCAGCTGTTGTGGCCAGATACGCTTATACATTACAATCCGACAATGTTTATTCATTTATCTACCTGCATATGTCACATTAACTTCTTGACAGTTGCAAGTTGAGGGTCAAACCAGTCAAGAAATTCAAAATTTTGCAAGGATCCTGCATAGCTTAATCACATTATTGTAGGAAGATAAATATACAAAGACATTAACTAAAAACATTACAATGACAAAGACTTAATCATAAAAATTACTGTTTATTCATTCCTATGCAATTTGTATGGATTTCTTTTATTATTAGTTCGTTTATTATTAGTTACGTTAGTATTAGAAAGTTCTTTGAAAAAAATTAACATTAAATTCTATTATAAAAGTACAGAGTTCCTGGGATAGCTTCTGTTTTCAATATTTAATACATCCTTTATCTTTGTCTAACTGTACCATAGATAAAGCACATATGACAAAAAGTGTGCTGTTATTAGCACCAATTTATGCCTAATAAAAGCGCTCTTGGTCTTCTTTAGTTATTTTTTTTTCTCTTGCCATTGAAATATTTGCCAGAACTGAGATTTATATACATTATATATTGCATCAATGATGCAAAATTTCTCTCCAAAAATCTTAAGTAATCAAGCCAATTTAGCAGTAAATAAAATTTTGACTGAGATATATGTTTTGGGCTAGTTTGAATTGTAAAAAGCTATGAAAAAATAAATTAAAAAAAGTAAATAAAGACAACAAACTACTTGAACTTTTTATCCATTTAATTAGAATTAAAAAAAAAAACGTGTACACTTATGTACGTAATCATAGGAGTAGCGTGACCAAAATGGGGGGGGGGGGGGGGCACAGGGCAAAATTTTCAGAAGTGCTCATGGAGCTTTTGATCCTCCTCCCTCCCACTAGATTTTTCACTTAGATTTTTCGTAAGAGAAATATACTATCTATTGCGATGAATTGTACATACAATGATTGCAAGATGAAGAAATATTGCATTTTTCATTGTTATTCGAAGATAAGGGATTTTTTTACTACCCTTCAAAGAGATCAATCAAATGTAAGTTATTTACATAATATACACAATCAAGAGAAAACTGCATTTTCAGGAATCTTCCAGAAAAACTAGTCGAGTTGGCAGGTATGGATCGTGCACTTAGAGTGAAAGGGGCACACCTCTAATGCTATTTCAATTTAAAAAGTGCCCCTTTCACATTCTAGGTGTGCGATATGATAAAATAAACTTGTAGGCAATCAACAACATATCAGTTCTTGTAAAAATTACTGATGAAATACTAACCTGTGATAATCGATGTGCATTTTCCAAAAGTCATTTAAAACATTTTTCTGCAGAGTGCTTTTTAGCTTATTAACTTCACTTGCAATTTTATTAACATGATTGACCAGGATTTCAATTTTGTTGTATCGTTTACCTAAAAGAGGTTTTGAATAAAAACCATATAAAGTTCCATATTTATGCATATTTAAAGTAAATAATACACATACACTACATAAATACTTGCATAATTATAATGCGAAACTCTGGCAACTTGTCACTTAGGTAACTCAATATTTATTCTTACAAACGATGATTTTAATACAGTCAGCGCTTGTTATAATGGTAACATCTTATAAAGATCACGGCATTATAAAGACCAGAGAGAAAAGCCCCTATTTTATACCTAGGGTTGGTTCGGGTAAGTGGGCCACCCCCCTTAAAAATGAAATGCGCGTATGGTTTTTATACTTCTTTGTACTGATCATGTCAAATTTCATCACAGTGGTTGCTTTTGTATACATTTTTGTTTCATGGAACTTTTTTTTGGATCATATAATTTATGTCAAAAAAAACTTCCAAAAAAATTTTCTTTTGCGAGTTCAAGCAACATTTTTCAAAGAAGTGTTTCAGAGTTAGTTATTATTATTTTTTCTATGTTCATCAAGTTCTCTTGTAGAGTTTAACCTAAAGTACACATTGCAATAAGAATTTTTAGGCAAAGTATTATTAATAAGTGTTTAAGGGGAGAGGTTCCACTTACCCCGTGGTTTTTCTCTATTAGGGTAAGTGGGCCCCCTTACTATGGTGTAAGTGGGGGCTTCAATTATAAATCCCTTCATAATAATAATGATTTCAAAATGAAAAGCAGTTTTGATGAAGCAATTTCTACAATGAAATGAAAGATAATTATGAAGACCTAGAAGAAATTAATGGTTCAGCTACAAAATCAGCAAAAGCTGGTAACTATATATTTGTGAAACTTGCATCAAAGAAAACCATTAAGTATTATGAAGGTTTAATTTTAAAATATGATACAACAGAAAAAAATGCTGCAAAATTTGATACAAAGAATAGAAATAGCTAAACTTTTTATTGGTTTGATGTAGGTGATGTTAGAATTATAACTGATGATGAAATGATAATGCTTCTCCCCAGGGCTATAGAAAGGAGATAAGGGCTGGTTCACGCGCCGCATTTTACTGAGGCAACGCTTTCCCCCTCCGTGACGTCACCGCGCGGACTGCGGAAGAGGCTTTATGCGAAGGGAAAGATATAATTTATATTGAATGTTAATTTCGAATGTTATTAATTTCCGTAAAAAATGGTTTGTTCCCCTTGTGGACACTGATGGCAAAATATACTTTTTTTTTTATATAACTCATCACATATTTTTAATATTTATTTATGCTGTAAGAAATTTCAAGACAAAATATTATTTACTTAAATGATTACAATCCTGTTTAGCTTCCTATTAAATACAATTAGAGGAATGTCATCGATGTTTTACACAGATTAGCAATCAATATGAATATACTGATCAAAAAAATTTTTAATCTGAAAGAAACTTACTTTTAAATTTCTACTTTGCTTTTTTTTTTTAATCCTATCCATTTTTTTCATCTTTTGAGTGCTTTTTCGTTTTGAAGTTACAGGTCTATTTCTATTTAAATGTCGAATTCTTATGAATGTTCTCTTCAGCCTCCCATTTCAAATTTGTCGACTCGGTCATCAAAGCGTTAATTTGACCTTTTGTGAACTTTCAATTTTGTACTTTCAATTTTAACTTCTAAATTATGTGTGTTTTTTTTTTTTATTTGACTTTAACTTTTTGATTTCTTTTTTCTACTCTCGAATTTTCTTCAAATGTTTTTTTCTGCACACTTGCAATCTTGTTATTCTTTGAAAGAGTCTCTTTTTCATTTAACATTTTCCTCCAGTAATGAACAATTATTGCAGACATTTTCACTTTGCTTTGAATGATTAGCGATATTTTTCTTCGGACTTAGATTTTTTGAAGTACATAAAGCACTAGCAATCAGGCCCCGATTAAGCCATGAAGTTAGGGGAAGCTTTGTCTCATTTTGAGGTCCCCTGCTTTTTGAGGCATTGGGGGGAGGGGTATCTATATATACTCTTGGGACATTGAAACAAATCTCGCTAGGGGTACACATCATTTCTAAGAGCTTCCCAAGCAGAACTCAGATTAAAGTCTGTCCCGTTAAAGAATTTTCATACATAATACACATGGTTGCATTGCAATTCTATAATTGGAGTTAAATTAGATTTGTTACTTCACAGAATTAATAAAACATAATAAAGTCCAGTGTAAAAAAAGTAGGGTCAAATCCCACATTTAAAAATAGCTTGTGGTGGGATTTATGTTTATGAAATGCGTCTTAACTTTTAAAACTTTCCAGAAAATTTTTATTGAACCAATTCTAATGCTTACAATTAGCCTTTTGCATGCATTTAAAAGCAGAAAGTAGAATTTTAAATCACAAGTTTTCAGTAACTTTTGGGGCCCCCTGATATTTTTTTAGGGGAAGCTCAAGCTTCCATTGCCTTTTGGATAATCAGGCCCTGCTAGCAATTACTTCCCGCTTCTTCTGCCTTTCTTAGCAAGCAGAATTGATTTTTAAACTGCAGGATACTGGTATATTTATTTTTGGCTTAGCAAAAGGTTGCAAAAGTCTTCTGACAGGCAGTCCAAGAAATCTGTTCTCCTCAGAAAACTTCAAATAGAAGCTGCCATTAAGTGTTTCCGTTTTTTTTTTAACCTATAATTTTTTTCGATTTTACCAAAATTGATCTTAATCGACTCCATCATGTTTATTCAACATTAATTTATATGTAAAAGCAAAAAATACGTCTAACGGCTTTTAATGAATGTCACAGACATAATTGTTTTGCATTCCATTTTATAATTTTCTTTTATACTAAGTTAAATGTAAGTAGATATCTCATTAATGGATACATTTACAAAAAAAAATTCCCTACTAAAATGTTGCATACTTTGTCAGGTAAGACCCACAAACCCCTTTCCAAAATATGCTCACTTTAAATATAAATAAATAGAGGGTGGCCCACTTACCCCTCTCTAGGGGGTAAGTGGGCCCCCCATGCCATTTTTTAAAGAATAAGATAGTTAAAAATATTTAAAGCATTTTTTTAGGAAATAATACTGAACTTGTGTTTATTAATAATGTCCAAGATAATATAAGTCAACAAATTAAAGCTGTTTTGCTTTAAAACTTTTGTATGAGGCTTTAAAAACGAACTGTTCTAAAAAGGGGGTCCACTTATCCTAACCAACCCTATATACTTTATGGGAATTAGCTTTCAATATAACAACCTTTCTGTCTTGCCTAATCCAATATAGCGACTTAATTCAGGGGACACTATTTTCAGCCCTTTTCTAAATAGTACATGTTTATAAATTTTTGTCTTTAAATGACTTTGACTATTGTGAAGAGAAAAAGTGCATGGAATCTTCAGTATTCAGTGCAACTTTGACAAAAGAAGGGAAGAAATTAATGTATCATCTACAGATGAAGAAGGGGGATTAAGAAGGTTGTAACAATAGCTCCTAGAATAAAAAATGTTCCTACTCCTATTAAGATTTTAAACTGTTTGTTTGCAAGGCAAAAAAGTACTGGACATCATCTATAACTGAAAAGGAAAATTATGTTTTTCAAAAAGGCAAACAACTATTTTTGATTTTTCTTCAGAAAATAAATGATTTAGTATGCAATATTTTTTTCCTACATTTTCCAATCTACAATCTGTGTACCATTTTGTTTAAGTATTTTGCACTAATACATCTTTTAATTCCAATGAAAAAAATAATAAATTGGGTACTAAGTTTAAAAATCTTTAAAAAATCCCCAATTTTAATGAGGGTACTGAATATGCATGATACATGCGTGTTTAAAAAAAATTCTACCTCTATTGCGATCACTTGTTATAAAGACCTTTTTCTGTGGGATGGAGATGGTCATTAGCGTTGACTGTAATATTAATATTTTCAATTTAATAAATGACCAAAAAAAAAAAAAAAAATGCACCTAGTCCTACAAATTCCACGATCCCTGAAAAGTCGACATTTCTTCTTTCAAAGGATAATTTTTACACTACTAAAAGTTTTTTATTTTAACTAATGACAAAAAAATAACAATTATAGTTCCAGAAATCCTATGATCAAACAATATGATACAGTTATATTCAACAAATTTTATTCCTATTTTTTCAAAGCTGAGTAACTTTTTATAAGTCTGCAACTTATTTTTTTTTTTTTAATGGTTTCCACGAAGAAGAGTAAAAGATTGAACTCTTCTCCTAAAATAAGTTCTTTTAGTTCATAATTATTTGTAGTTTCGACATTTTTTGTCCTAAAGGAAAAATTTATGACAGTATTTTTTCATACCAAAACACCCGGGTATTTAGGTCCACTTTTAGAAAACCTACAAACGAAAAATTTAGATATAAAAAACAAAATTTTAGTAATAGCAACAGTGAAGGAGATAAAAACTCAAGTTGTGCTTATTCTTAAGGAAATACAGATGGTTGGGCATCAACAGCACAAAAGTAAAAGTTGGTCAATTTAATATTTTAATATGTTATAGTTGGTTTTTAAACTTAAAAATGTTCATGATAAACGCAAATGAACAAGTTAGTTATAATATCAGATAACATTTATCATTAGAATTGCCCCAGAAGTTGTTTTTGTAATGCAGAACAATTTACCTTGCGCAAGTTGTTCAACTTCTCTTCTGTTAAAAAAATGAATACAAAAATAGTTTATGAATTGAACAACGTCAAAAAAAAAAAAAAAAAAAAACCTGTGATGATGAGAAATACACTGCTCGACATTGAAAATGCAACACCAAGAAGGAGTGGTCAGAAATTCATGCAAATTTTACCGTAGACGCTGAGTTATGCAAATGATATGAAATGCGCAGCTCTCCGACGCAAGTGAAGTAAGATATAAGAGAATGAGGTTGAAAAGTGGGCTATGTTCATGTTGGTTTTTCTGCCAGACTAATTATCGGAGAAATTTGGTTTTTGTCTCAAAGGATACGTGTGATAGGAGGAAATGCCACGCCGTCCTCAACGAAGACACTTCCAGCATATATACGACTTTACAAGGGGTATGGTGATCGGACTGAGAAGGGAAGGTTGGTTCATACGTCAAATTGCAGCTGATACCCACATGGATGCAAGCACTGTGCATCGGCTGTGTCGGAGATGGTTGGAAAGAGGAAATGTAGCCACATTGAGGGGTGCAGGTGCAGCCAGAGTGACGTCAGACCGCTTGGATCGACGGATTCACCGACAAGCTGTGGCGGACCCGCAAGTCACTTGTATGTCGATTCTGCAGCACGTGCAAGGTACCCTGGATGTTCCTGTGTCGACCAGAACCATTTCCCGTCGACTGGTTGCACGTGGCCTGCAACCACGGCGCCCGCTAAGAAGACTGCCATTGCAGGGTGGCCACAGGAAGAACAAAATCTTTTTCCCTGACTTTTCCCTGATTTCTCCCTGACTAACTAAAATTTTCCCTGATTTCTCGTGCGACGCATTTTTCATCCTCTTAAAGCTCATTTCTTCTCTTAATTGATACCTGGATATTTCTGGCTATTTAAACTACGTCAGGCATTAATTATTAATTTTTCTAAAACTAACAACAATTACAAGAAATGCATTTGAGACTGTTAATTTGTTGATAAAAAATGAAGTTACATAGTTGGTTTGTTTATTTGAAACACTAAAAAACGTCATCAACAAACGGAATGTTTTTCAAATTTAAAATCAGTTTACTAAACTTCCAACATCTCTAGAGAGAGCCTAAAAGCTTTTGAGGAACATCTTTCACCGCTACTCTTCCCTCTAACTTCACAAAAGATAGAATTCAACTTTCAAGACTGCACAAAATCTCCCTAGCCTTAAGACATTTAGAGATTGTTTATAAAAATTTTTAATATGTCGGCTATGAAAACTTTTCAAAAGAAAAGGCCCAAACCTTTCCCCGTAAGTTCACAAAGGTGGCAAATTTGTATCAGTTATACTATTTCTTCACCAAACAATCCATAAAATATTTAAGCCTTCAATTTTAAGTCAAATTATTTTCGGCAGAGGGGTTCCAAATCCTCCCTCCTTAAATCACTGAAAGAAAACAATAAAATGTTTTTTTTTTTTTTTTTTTTACATGTTTGAGCATTGGAAGTTTTTCAATGGTTCATTACTCCAACACCTAGCTTTACAAAAGATTACAACTTAAAATTAGGCTTTTAAATCATCAATTTTGAAACACATTCAGGGGGAGAATGCCTGAAATCTCCTTCTATCACTAAAGATGGCCCAAATCAGCATTTTAAAGCCTCAAGTTCAGATATTTTTCAAAACCAGATTCCCTTCTCTCCAAAACTTACATCACCAAACACAACATAAAGCTTTAAACTTTCAATGTTTAAAAGTTTTTGGGTGAGAGCCTCAAAATTCCAGTTACTTGAGCTACACAAAGATAGCTTAGAGTTTTTAATAATTAGGCTTCAAAGCATTTTTTAGAGAGAGCCCCCTAAACCCTTCCTTAAATTCATCAGAAGATGGCTTAAATTTGGGTTTTTAACGTTTCGGTTTCGGAATTTTTTCTAGGAAATGCAAAATTCCTATCTTTATAGTCCCAAAGACAACGTTAAGATTTTAAGACTGCAACTAAAATTAAAATCTAAAAAAAAATCAGAAGGTATCAAACGAATACCCTCTCTTTTAAGTCACTGAAAGATAGCTAGCTCACTGGGAAGTTCGAGCAGATCCAGCTTCAAAAACTTCCAGTACAAGCCCAGAACCTCATGAAAATGCTCATGAAAGGTGGCCTATAGTTGCATCTTTAAAACTCCAGTTTTGAATTTTTCCAACAAAAAGCCTCTCCTTCTTTACTTAGACCAGGGGTGGCCAACCCGCGGCACGCGTGCCACGATGTGGCACGGCAGAGCAGTAGCAGTGGCACGCGAAGACTTTTTAAAAACATTCAAAAATTGAGGAGAAAATGTGGATTTCAAAATTATTGATAAAAACTGAAACCCGTGAACTGATAAATATAATGATATTATGTTGATTAAGTATCAGGAGACAGGCTTACAAATTGTCTTAACTACAATATTGCGAAGTACCTAGCGTTAACTTCAGTCATCCAACGAAAGTTGTAACGCTACAGACAATGCTTTTTAAATCATATTTGTGCTTGACACGAATGAAATTTTGATGCTGCAGAATGGATTCTTGATCTGCAATAGTTTCAGCTACGGGTGATAAAATTTTTTAAAAAAAGTTAATTCTTCAAGTAAAATTAAGAAACCAGATTGGACAAAATTCGGAATGGTTGCACAAATGAAGATCCTTAAATTGTTTTTGTTACATTGCTTGAAAATAATTCGGGAAAAAAACTTCAAAAGTATCATCGAATTACTTATCACAAACTCCTTGCCAAAGAATTAGATTTTTTCTCTGCTGTTGACTCTGTAAAGTTCACTGTATTAGCAAACTACGAATTAGAGCTCTGAATGTTTTGTGAACTTTTCCCAGGAGAAAGAGGAGAACATGGCAAGTTACTCCTTCATTTAAATGTACAATAACTGTATAAATGAAAAATAGTCATAAGATTTTTAAATTTTAGGGAGTGAATTTTTTAAAATGTCTGGAAGGAAAGCAATGAGGACTTGCTACTTTGGAATGAAGAATAGCAAATGAATTTAGCTATGTCATCTCTTATTATCCGGCGTTTAAGTAATTTAAAATTAAGATAGTACACAAAAAACTTCCTAAACCAGTATAGGCCATCTACTCGTACATTCTTTTATGATGAAATTTCAGTTTCTTTCTCTCTACTTGGGAGAAAAACGAATAAAACATTAATAAAATTGATACTGAAAGTATCAACCCAAATTTAATATTTTTCTAACGATATATGGAGAAAATTTTACACCTGTTTTAAGTATACATTCAATGTTAGGTTTGATGATTTTCAGGATCATTAAAAAAATGCTGATATTTTCAAATCCTTTGGCTATTTCTCTGTAAGACGCTACCTGTTACCCTTCTGAAATCCAAATTGGAATTACTGACCTTTTGCATTGGTAATTAAATATAAGAGCAGACTTCAACAGAAAGTCATTCAAGTTATATAGAAATTTGGAAATTTGTACCAACAAAATATTTTTCACATAACACACTTTAGCCGTCTGATGCTGTTGTAGATTTGGTTCAAAATACGCTTCTAAACAATTTTTTTTTATGAATGCAGAAAAATCTAAATACCATTGGATATTAATTGATAGCACTTAAAACACTTAAACTTCTTTGGATTCTCACGAACTAATCCTTAAATTAAAGACTTGGTAAAAAAGATACAGACTCATAAACCACATTAAGTGCAGACTGTTTAATTTTTAGAATAGAATGCTTAATGCTATTTGTTTTCTTTTTTAAGCATAAGCCAACTAAGGATAACTCTTAAGTTCGGACTTGTTTTATCTTTATTATCATTTAAATTTCAATTGCTCAGATTTGCGAGAAAAAATTTTTCATTTCAGTAAGAATTACATAGTCAGCCAAATCTATTTTTAACTTTTAAAAAAATTTCAGTTTGTTGGAAACATGCAATGTGGCACGCTGAGCTTTTTCTCTCCAAATAGTGGCACTATCCCTAAAAAGGTTGGCCACCCCTGACTTAGACATTGCCTAAGACACCACACAAAAGATTTAAGATTTCAGTTTTGAAAATTTCCTAGAGATATCCTCCACTCTCTTTAATTCACACAAAGGTAGCCTGAAACAGAGTTTTTAATACTTCAGCAACATACAAAACTTAAAGAAAGTACCTTGAACTCCTTCCTATAAGTTCACGAAAGGTGATTGAAATTTCCATTTGTGAGATTTTCTTTCTTTCTCAAGCACCCCCCTCCCTTCTATACATTTAGATCACCAATTACTAAAAGTCTTACACACCCCTCTCCCCCCATTTTTAGTTTCAAACATTGCTAGGCAGAAAGTCTCCGAATCCCTTCTTTTTAAGTTTTTCAAAAGTAGATAAAAATTTAGCTTTTAATGCTGCAGAGTTTTTTTTTTTTTTTTTCATTTGGATTACAACAGTCGAAACCTTTTTCTTAAGTTCACCAAAGATTGCTTAAATTTTGCATTTTTAAGACTGCAGTTTTGTAATTTTACCAAAAACAAAGCCACTCCTCCCCCCATCACTTAACACAACAGCCTGAATTTTTCAGGTTTCAGCATTTTTCAAAATATTCCAAGGAAGAAATCCCAAACCTCCCATCCCCTTTAACTCTCCATATTAAAAAAAAAAAACCTGCAATTACCTTTTTACGTCTTTTTTTACAAACAATTCACGACGGTTTAGGAGAATTTTCTAGTAAGCGTCTGAGATGTCCTTAGATTATCAAAGATGTAATCGTTTTTAACACTTTAGGGTTGAAAAATTACGGACTGAAATTCTGATTTAGTTTTCCCTGATTTGTTCCCAAATTCCCTGATTATTCCCTGATTTTTCCAGAATTTTCAAAATCCCTGATAATTCCAGGTTTTCCCTGTTTTCCAGGTCTGTGGCCACCCTGCATTGACCTCACAGCACAGACTCCAACGTTTGGAATGGTGCCGGACCATAGCGACGTGGATGGCAGAATGGCAAACCGTAGTGTTCTCAGATGAATCCCGCTTCTGTTTGTCCAGCGATAGTCATCGCATACGTGTGTGGCGTCGACGTGGAGAAAGATCGAATTCAGCAGTAACTGTGGAACGCCCCACAGCGCGACAACGTGGCATAATGGTTTGGGGCGCTATTGCATTCAATTCCGTATCACCTCTAGTTCGTATTCGGGGTACTATGACGGCCCAACGATATGTAGATAATGTACTGCGGCCGGTGGCAATCCCCTACCTTCAGGGTCTGCCAAATGCAATTTTTCAACAGGATAACGCCCGGCCTCACAGTGCTCGAATCAGCCAACATGCTCTACAAGGTGTACAGATGCTTTCCTGGCCACCATACTCTCCTGACTTGTCACCAATCGAACATGTGTGGGACGTGATTGGACGCCGTTTGCAGAACCTGTTACTGCCTCGTTCAGAGGACGAACTGTGGCAAATGGTTGAAAGGGAATGGAGTGCCATCCCTCAGGACACTATCTGCAGGCTTATTGACTCCATGCCTAGACGTGTTTCTTCGTGCATCGCTGTCCGCGGTGGTCCTACTTCTTACTGAGCCGAGGCCGTCCTCGCTCTAAATTTTGCTTATTTATTTTGAAATAAATATCACTTATTGTTCCATGCTGTCTCTGTCTTCTTACCAAATTTCATCAATTTCTGACCACTCCTTCTTGGTGTTGCATTTTCAATGTCGAGCAGTGTACTTAATGAAACTTTGTGCAAAAAATTTTACTGCATATTTGACTTTTGGATGATATAAAAAAAGGAAAAGTGGAAAAACAGACAAATGTGACCTGATTCCCCTGATACGTTTTCCTATACACTAGTCACCCCTGTAAACTTACATAATTCCTATATCATTCACACTATGTCAATAGAGTTTCATTCGTACCAATGGCTCCGAAGCTTCACATGTACCATACCCAGATAATTAACAAACTTGAAAGGAAGTTTACATATCATGTAATTCATAACATAAAGTAATAATATTCAAGTTTAAATTTGTATAAAATTTTTGATCATAATAACAATAATGATAATTATTTACTTACTAAGCACAGATTGAGAAAAAATTACAGAATTCTTGTCGAGATAATTCCTGATATAGATTTCATTTTCTTTCTAAAATAGAACATATGCATTTTTAACAAAATAGAACTCATGAAGTTTTATAATTAGTTATTTCTAATACATTAAATATGAATAAGAAGATAAAAATAGCTGCAGAAGCAAGTTCTGTTCATCATTGGGTTGTATCTGTAAACCTATAACTTGTAACTGTATTAACTTATCCAATGAAGATAAAGAACTTTTTTTAAAATTCACCCCATCTGAATTTAAATAATCCCTTTTCATTACTTATTCCATTCATTAATACTATTTGTTTGATTACTTGACTTATCACAGTGATACCAACCATCTTGGTTTACCTATGATATAAAATAAGGTTGTTTTTTGCCCCAAATTACTTTTTGCCGCCTGGTAATTTTTAGCCTTTTTTTTTAAAAAAATTATATTTTAGCATTACATGTTTTTTTAGTTTTACATTTGTTCAAGACATGGTTGTGTTTCTTCCAGTTCAAGGAAAAGTTAACATTAAGAATTTCTGACAAGTGATAAGAGACTTGTTATTATAGTCCAGGGACTGACTGGGCCGGTCAGGTTGTTGGGAATCCCCAACAGAGCCAACCGCTGATTGGGCCACTTCAAACAACTTTCTTATTAAACTTTGTACATTTAAATTCCTAGCATTTTCCGAAATGTTATAATTTTTTTCTTTCAAGTATAATTTTTTACTCTATGTAAAAAAAAAACCCATTTAAGGGTGAATTTAATCATTTTCCTTCTTAAGAGGGGTCAAATTAAATAATGTTTTATTCTCAGACCGTAGTATATTTCGTTTTTTTTTTTCTGTCAATTGGTGCACATACTCGAGAAACTAAAATCAAACAAAAATTCTTGCTTAACTTAATTCTTAAAATTTTAAACTAATGCCACTATCCAAATCCAAATAATGCAAATGAACAAGCGAACACCGTCTGCAGAAAATGTTCAATGCTTGTCGACAGTCGTGATCTTTTTAAAAATTTGTTTTATTCAATCTTTTGCTTCAATTTTGTGGTACCACAAATTAATAATTCTGAAAACAAAGTATAAATATAATTGGAGAAAACCATGCTGGTCACAGCTTCTTTGCCAGATTTTTCTTTTTTTTTTTTGATAATCATTAGAGTAGATAGCTTTAACTTTCATCTAAGTTGGGCCCTATCCAGGGACGTCATTTCAAGTTTTTCCAGGGGGGCAAAGGGTCCAAACACAATGCAATTTCACCCGAAAACATCAAAAACCACGCCCACTTATATGTAAATATATTGATTTCTCAAAGTCAGGGGGGGGGCAATTGACACCCCCCCCCCCCCAAATGACAGGCCTGGCTCTATCACTTTAATTCACATTACATGTATCTATCTACATTTGGCTTCAATTTACAGATTAAATTTCATAAAACAAACATTTGGCAACTGACTTTATATTACATACCTGAAGGGCTTTTTGTTTTTCTTCATATAATTCATACATGTAACTGATTGAACACTGAACTTCTGCTACCTCTTCTGACTATTTCATAGAAAAGAAAGACAAAAAAAAAATTAGTTGTTTTATTGATTGTACAGATTTTAGTTGCTACAACTGCCGTTGATTACATGGTAGGGTGCTGACATATATTAACTCTATTGCAACTATAGATTTGGTGGTTAAAACAAATTCGGCAGTTTATTTAGTGGGCTTTTAGCAATTTTATGTAACTGTGTGTTCATGCAAACACCAACCATCTCAAAAAAAAAAAAAATATCAAGTCTATTTTTACCTCCACATATGTAGCTGCAGTAGAGTTAATACGTAAGTACCCAGTTCTGATTCGATAATGCAGCTGATTCAATATAGCAGTTAATTGAATAAAGCTGGATTTTGTTACGTTTTTGACAATTTGATTCATTAAATCTGTTTATTCAATTAACCACAGATTTAATGAACCTGCGTCCACCCTCTGTATACATTCTCAGAATTAAACAAAGTCATAACAATAATATAGAAGCAAAATAATCCGACAGTCATTTTTAAAGCTATTGGAAAGAATCCTTCAGTGCTTAAAATTACAGAACTACAAAAATATTTTACATGAATCTAAAAAAAAAACTTGTATTAACAAGCTCAGTATAAAACACACCTCATAAATTAGTACAATTACTGAACATTCAAAACTGTACATTAAACCAATAGGGACAATGTTCTAAGAAATTTTGTTGTGGATGTTAAGATAAACGGGCAATTGTAATATCACAAAAAAGATCATACAAAATCAGCAGTAAAGCGTCTTGATATTTGGCTCGGACGTAAATTTTACTGTCACAAATCTACCTTACAGAATTAGCTTAATGCACGGCAAATAAATTCAAACGATTCATAAGTTTTAGGATGCATATATTTCCCCTACATTTAGTGTTATATTCATTTGCAAAAACTCACTAAAACAGTATTTTTAAGAATCACTATGAGAGAACAAATTAAAAGCTCGAATCATTCTCTCAGTTAAAAAAAGGGGGACAAATAATACTTGAATTCAATGAAAAAAACTTTAAATTTGCTTGCCTCAATAAAAATAAATCTCAAAATATTTTAAAAGTGGCTTGTATGGCGAGGCATCTGCATATTAAATTTTCAATTCATTATTTGCACAACTCAAGAGGTGTCACTGGAGAGCTACATAGTACCTACATGGAATTTTTGTTTCGTAAAGTAAACAAATTACCAATGAATCTGCGTTCTATGATCATACATAATTCTTTTCTACTAACTATTACCGATTGGCTGAAAAAATTCTCAATTTCATAGCTCAAATACCCCACCTTACAGGACTTACAAAATTCCTTCCAGAGGTAAAAGTGCATTCCACGTGTAGGTTTTGGGTTTCAAAAAAAGTTGGTCTTGGTCAAAATAAAACATAGGTTGATTATGATGCTCGTTTCGTAATTCATTCTTCAATACGTCTAAATTTGCGTCTAGCAACAGAAATTCTTGTGTTCCTAAACCTCATTCTTGAGCTTTTCAAGATGTGAAAATTAGGTTCATCATTTCCCTGAAAAAAATACGACAATTGTCGATTGTTGTAAATAGTA
This sequence comes from Uloborus plumipes, assembly GCA_038373865.1. Classification (NCBI taxonomy): domain Eukaryota; kingdom Metazoa; phylum Arthropoda; class Arachnida; order Araneae; family Uloboridae; genus Uloborus; species Uloborus plumipes. The sequence continues at coordinate 37,432 of JAXGGA010002085.1, read as the reverse complement.
AAAGTGTCAGCAAAAGAGAACTGTGGATGGACAAATTTTGTGTTGGTGAGACAGAAAATAAAAATTCTTGTCTGTTTGAAATTGTGGAAATTACCATAAAACTAGAAAGTTTCATTACTATAAAAAATTCTTTGTTATTTTCATTGCTTTCAGACTTATTAACGATGATTGTTTTCTCAGAACTTTTAGTTCATTCATTCGATCATTTATCACTAATTCATTTGGATTTATTAGAAGCAATAAAAACAAAACGGCATGCATTTGTTTTTACCTCTCATGGACAATGGCCGCAGCGCCCCCTATGGATCGTTGGCGTTGTAAATAAATAAAACTAAAGATTACAAAATATTAAAATTTTAAGGCAAAACAATACCTCAGTATGTGTTTCTCCTTCTCTGAAAGGATTAAGGAAACAGATGCTTCCAGTCTGTTTCGTCCTACAGCATTTGGTAGATGACAGATGACAGCTAGCATATGCACTGTCATCATCAAAGACAGGATGTTCATACTGACACGAAAGTTCTTTAACGTTTGTTTGATTAAGCAATTTCCCACCACAACAGTTTACAATGGATGAAAGGGCTTGTAAAGTTCGCTCATCAGAATCAATAATTTCGAAACAAGCGCCATTCATCATTTTGGACGACTTTTTATTGACGTTGCCAACTACATTGGATCTCAAAGAAAAAAATTCTATTTTAAAAGTCCAGAAGTAGAAATTAATAAAATGGAACTTTAGGCACTATAACTATTAAGGGGGAGTAAGTTACTAGTTTTAATCATTTTATTTAGTTTAAGTTAGTTGTTAAGGATCTAAAAAATAGCATTTTGAAGCACGCTATGATGGTGCTTAAATTAGACACTGAATTACTTGCTGATGAAGGAAAATAAATTATTGGCCGCATAAACTTCTGCTTAAAATCGAGGAATTAATACCAGCAATGTGAGAAATATTTTTAAAAAATAAATTAACAGAGTCAATGAAAAAAGTGAAGTGAAGTGAAGATATTTTTCAAATTGTTTCAGCAAATTTGATATTATTCTTCATAATTTTAATTTAGTGACATTATAGCTTGTTGTTTATGGTGCATTTAATTTTATGGTTAACTATCTAGGTAGATAGACAGTTTTATTGCATACACTTTGCAATTAATACACGATAAATCATTAAATTTCCCGCTTTACGTTTTGTGACGTCATATCATAATGGCTGACTACTAGATTGTTCCACAAAGCTGGCCGACCATGGAGAACTTTATATTTTCTATATTTAATACGATTAGAATACCTTTAAGTAACATTATTCAACTTCTAAAGTTATTTTGAGCACTAGCAAAAAAGTAAAAAGGTGAGTAACTGCTTAATATTTGTGTATAAGTAGGCCTAACTATTATGCCTAAATACAAGATAGTTGTTCCCTATACATTATATAAGTTTTCAAATTTTAACGTATTTATTAACAAAATAGCCATTTTATCGCGTCTGAATGAGAAATTTGTGCATTTCATTTTATTCAAACCATATCACGTTGATTTTTACGCAATTTCGTGTAATAATTATCCTTTGTTTCCTACAACCGACGCCATAACAATGAATGCTGTTGATCAGATCAGTTGCATGTACTGCAAGCGATCAATTTTAACCATCCATTTGCAATTTGTTCTGATTTTTTGGTGAACAGCAATAAAAAAATGGTTCAATGACAAAGAGAAACATGCTGAAAAATTGATCATGTGACCTAAAATAAGTAGATCGTGAAAATAAAATATAATTCAAACTTAATCCTAAAAACTGATTGCTAAAGACGAATGTAATTAGTTGCTCTTAAAAAAAATTTAAAATTGAGAGTTCAGTTTTCCCCATGCTTGCTTAAATGTCTTAATCGTTCTACTTAATCTTCCCCTCCAGACATTTGTGACGATTTTCAATTAATATATGAGAAAAAATTAGCGATATATTAATTACTAATTTTTCTTTTTTGCAAACTTCACAATTGGGTAGTCATTTTTTAATATTTTCGCAATAGATGGAGTGAATAAGTGGCCAATTCAGTAGTTTGCTAAGCTCAAAATATTTCAATGGTGCTTTAAACATGCTATTTTTCTACTAACATTAGAACATGCTCTGTGAAATTTCGAATTGTATATTTTCAAAAAAAAAAAAATCAGTTTCGAAGCATGCTAAAACATAATTCAGTGATTACAAATTGGCAGGTGAGCTCTTGTATTTTCGGCTGTTATCTGTGGGATTGACCATTTTGCGCAAATAAATGATTAATAATCTGGCTGAGCAATGCCTGTGTAGCATACCTGTAGGGAATGCGTAGCTTAAAGTGCAGTTTAAACTGCAAGGACATTATTGAAAGAAATGTTGTACTGGTGGCTAGTAATATCCAATGCCTTTGTTGAAATTTGAACATCAACCTTTAAACTCATGTCTTTATATATACTCAGTTGAGCCCGGTGGCACAGCTAGAAAATATTTTTAGGGGGCGGGGGCACTCTGAAAAAAATTTCCTTCATCTGATTGGAGGATCTGGAGAGTTCTCCCTCGGAAAATTTTTGAAATATTAGCCCCGAAAGCGCAGTTTCAGACGGTCTCTGATGATGTTGGGTGAACGGAAAATTCGGGAGTTTTGAAAACCAAAATTTGAATAATCTCTGATGTTAGTAGAGAAAATTGGTCGGGAGCCCTTGCACGAATCTTAAACACTTGAGCGTAAAACCATATTTGGTAACATTAATGGGCACTAGTTAATTCAAAATAGAAGCTCAAGAAATGTAATTTAAAATGGTTTTTGATGTTTTTAGGTATTTGGAAGTTTAGAGGATCTTCCTTCCTGAAAAATCTACAAAACAAATTTGAGATGCTACATAATGATCAGGGATGGAGAACAGAGCTTCGGAGTGTAACATTTTGAACACTTCCATATTTTCAGAAGAACTAGAAAAAAAAAGTAATTGGTAGAGGGGTGGGGGGGGGGGGGCGGAGGGCAAATAATTAGTTTCCCAATAATGTGCAGCTGTTAAAAATTCAAATGCTGAGATTTATTCTTGAAAGAAATTAAGTTTTCTCCCCAACATTTTTTTTCTCATTAACAATCACTTAGTTTTTCCAAAACATGTTCTTTTCTTGTCTTCTCAGTATTCTGGGTAGAGCAGGGGCCCACCTCCTGGTTGAACTACTGGTTGATCCACCGGATTAGGAGACTCTGGAAAAGTTTCGTTATTCTATTAAATTAGTATTGATTGACTTCTCACCACTTGAGCATTGTGGAATCCTCCCCCCCCCCCCCAGGTATCAAAGAAAGCTTCTAAAGCTTTAACTAGGGAATCATGCTCTTCAAACTTCTTTGGACTCCTTTTTGTCTAAAAATGACATTAGTGGCCCTGTCTAAAACAAAACAAAATGCTGGTTCGCCAAGAAAACTTATAACATTACGGTTACACAGGCCAACAAAAAAAACCTTTTTGAAAACTTTTTTAATTTTAATAGCTGATCTTGATAGATTTTTATGTGCTGAATCCAAATCTGCTTGTAGTTTTTATGTATCACCCTTAGTTTCCAAGCAAAATGTATTTTATTATATAGTCTAATACCCATTTACAGTATATAGGGAAATCAATGAAACACTGTAGAATCGTAAAAATGGTTTGTATTTACAGTAAAATACTTGGAATAGTAATTTTATGTGATGATACAAGGTTCACTTGTCAACTAGAATTGCTTTATATTTTCTTTCCCTTTTTTCCTTGAAGCTTCTTGTGTAGCTTTTCCTGCGATGAATAGCTTGCTGAACTTCCCGGTGAACTGACCAACAGTAATCCCCCATCATGTTGTAGCATGTGTTTCAGCAGTGCTGCCAACATCATATTTGTTCATTAGACCTATTTTTTCATGTTATCTTAACTATGAAAAAGCTGTTAAATTCTAAAAATGTTTCTTTATTTCATGAATGTAACTATAAAATGTGAATAAATGGTGGGTGATGCAACTTTTTAAGCATCATATTTGGATTCAGCAACCTAAACAACATAAGAATAAGGTATTTTCATTAAAAAAGTTTTTTCATCGTTGGCCTGTGTTATTCTCCTTGGTAGAAACACTAACTCAAGAAAGCGATATCGTCCCAGATGACAAACACATCTTTAGGACAGTTTTGTCTGAATTAATTTGAAAATATAAATAAATAATTGTTGCAACTTTCTGACATTCTCCCCACCACCTCTTATTGTGATTTAACATGCATCTTCTGTTCTGTCCACGGAGTAGAAAGAAGGAGAGAAATGTTCTACGGATGCGCTAGTTTGAAAGTGGCAACGAATTCTCACCCGCCGCCAGAGAACGCTAGCTGAAACGCTCCCTATCTCCGACGGGAATCAATGTAAATGATACTGAATATGTCATCTTTTTAAATGCTGCTATGGGAAAGAAAAGATTTTTTTTTCAACTGGATTTTGGTGTAAACCATCGATTAACATTATGAACTAAATATGACTTTGATCCCACTGAAATTTTGCCGTATTTTTTAAGAAAGATGTTTAATCGACGGCATCTAGCTACTTGCCAAATTTGACATATATGCGACTATTTGTGACATTTTCTTTGCATTGTACGATATAATTTTTGCTGAGAATCAGTTCTCTAAATTGTTGATAAGTTAAGCATGAGGCAAAGATTTAATTATGTCAGAATTTAATTTGTTATTAATCAAATATATTTAGTAGACAAAATAATTATTAGTTTAAATATATTTATTAAAAATATTTAGTTCATAATGTTAATCGATGGTTTGAGCAAAATTCCAATTAAAAAAATATATTCTTGCTAACAGCAGTCTTTAAAAATGACAGATTCTGTCAGATTTGACAAGTTGGTAAGTGCATTCGATTAAACCTATTTCTCAAAGAATACGGTGCACCTATTTTTGTGGGATGAAAATCATATTTAATTCACAATGTCAATCGAAAATTTTCACCAAAATCCAGTTGAAAAAAAAATTTTTTCTTCCCCATAGCAGCATTTAAAAAAATGACAGATTCAGTATCATTTACATTGATTCCCGTCGTAGATAGGGAGCGTTTCAGCTAGCGTCCTCTGGCGGCGGGTGAGAATTCGTTGCCACTTTGAGATAGCAGAGATTTAGCTCCTTGCAATGCTTGATGAATTTTTTTTACACAAAATTTTTGCTCCTCAGAAATATTCATTTATCAATAAATTCACCATGTTTTGAACAATCCTTGAGCAATGAAAAAAAAATTTTTATGTTTCTATTGCTGATGAGTCTAAATGCTTAGAACAAATGATAACGACCCTGAGAAGCCATGTCGGCCAAGCCTTAAACTAAGGACCTGGGAACAAATTTGACTAGGGGTCCGCTTTGGCTCTTGGCTGCCCATTTTTTAAGTTGTTAACAAACTTTGATTATAGATATTGTTAAGAGACCTACAAAACACAAAATTGCACATCTCTGAATTTGAAAACAAAATGATTTACTTTTAATGATTTTTTTAAAAACCCATGCTCTAAAATGCCTTTTAATCGATTACAATGTTATAAGATGAATAAAAAAATTTTATGAGGCGACGATTATGAGGTTGCAAAATCAGGTGAATGATTTTTTAGCATAGTGTCTTCTATTAAGCATAACAATGCAGAAAAAAAACATGTATTAATGTCCTGTGATACTTTGATAAGTTGAAGTTGCAGGGCACAAGAAATTCAAGGTATTGTAAATTAGGCTTATCGAAAACAATTGTGAAATTATAAACTAAAATAAAATACTACGAATGAAACTATTAAATTTATGATAGGAGAAAAAAAAGTATCAGACTAATGTATCAAATATATTATTTATAACTCAATGTAATTAACCTTATAGAACCAATTTTTATTTCTGAAACTTTTTTTACGAACGATTGATTGATTTACTGTATTTTTAATTTACTTACGCCTCAGTTCTGGATACGTTCAGTTTTGTAGGGACTTTCTTTTTGGATTAAAATTTTCATTAACAAACGTTTACAAATGCTGGTTTTGATTCTTTTTTTTTTTTTTTTTTTTAATTTATAAAAGTAATTGCCGTGCACCAAATTTCAATGAAATTTCCTTCTTTGGTAAGCCAAAATCGACTTTAATTTATTCAACTTTATTTACTCCTCCAAACTATTTTCAAAGTTCTATCTTAAATGTTGAAATATCCTCACAAATACTAGCTTTGTATTTCAATGAAAGAAAAAAAAAATCCAATCTTGAAAAGATCACAATGTCATGGAATACCACAAAGTTACAAAAGAACGAGTCGTCGAGAGCACCAAGTACGCAACCTCTCGTTTGGCCAAAAATGAAAGATTCCAAAATCCCCCTCTTATTTTTCCATCCCATTTTCCCGTCAAACTATTAAGACTTTGACTTTTCAAGTTGCGTTAACAAGGAGAATTTGATGACAGGTATGAAAAGGAATTCATCTTAGTGATTACTAGAGTTACCCGCCACGGCTTTGCCCGTATTAAAATTTAAACGATTATTGCTGCTGTTGCTGTATCCATAACTCCCAAATTAAAAAGCTCTGAACTGCAAGAACAATGAAAAGTTGAAGCGTAATTTCACCAAAATTTGTAAAAGAAAAAAAAAAGGCATCTGCTTTGTCCTCCTAAAATTGCTATGTTTAACCTCTTTACCTAATATCTTTAATCACCGCAAGGTGGCTCATTCAAGCTCTAAAACTACTAATACGTTCTGGTTTGGCAAAATTTACCATATTTAACAATGCCCATTATGTTTTTTGGTGCTTACTTATTAAATCCACCGCAGCTACAAGTTTGGGGGTTTAAAAAAAAATGTAATGGTTAATTTGGCGTTTTTTAGGGGGGAGGTAAATAGCTGAGTCCGCGTAGAAACAACCGCCGCAAAACAAAGAAAAAAACTCCAAATCTGTTTTAACCGCCAACAGGGTGTCAATTGATTTTTTAAAAAAAATCATTGATTTATATCACTTTTTATTTTAATCCTTAAAAAATTCTCTTGGACAATCCCGATTTCATCATTTTTACCATTTTCTTTTAGAGCTTTGATTTCCATCTAATAAATGGAAAAGTAATCCTACTCATCCCCCCTCCAGATGCTGGAAGGTTGCAGTCCAAATAATATGTATGCACAAATAGTGCCATTTGTTGTCTAATATGTGAAATAAAGAAAATGAATGCAGATGCAGGGCAGGTTTTGTAAAGAGTGAGTTGAAGGGGGAGGGACAAGATAGAATGTGTGATATACTTTCAGTGAAAAGAAAAAACAAAAACAACTAAACAGAAGATGAATTTTCTATGCCTAGCATTAGCAACTGGGGGGGGGGGGGGGGCAGTCTTTATTGGTGGCTGAAATGGAACATATTCCAGCTTTACAAAACAAAAGCAAAATTAAGAGGAGAGGAGAAAGGACTGAATGAAGTGAGAATTGAGTTGAGCTTCCTGCCCCATTTGATTTTTATCCTAGCTAGTAGACAGGATTATTTTCAGATTGGCTCCTAACATTTTTTTCTGGGTTTCTTACTGGTGAAGCTTTACTTCAAAGGTGTTTTTGTATTTTTAAAAACTTAAAGGTAAGTTGTTCACAAAAAAAAAATTAATTAATAACTCAAGTTTCTAATTTTTTTTTAAAAAATAAAAAAATCTGATTTAAATAAAAAAAATCCGATTTTTTTTTTATTTTTTAAAAAAAATCATTGATTTTTTTACACCCTGACCGCCAAACCTGTAGCTACAGTGAAGTTCATACGTGAGTACCTATTTTTTCAAAAATAATTTTCCATTTCGACGAAATTTTAGTTTCATTTAATGGCCTATTTTATTTACTTAAACATTTATTTTTAATCTTAATGGAACATTTAGAGAAATTATTAAAACATCGAGCATGCCAAATAGGTAAGAAATTTACCGTCATTGTTTTTATTTTTGGCAATATTTAATGTCTTACAAAAATATTTAAAAAGAAATCATCAAAAGTTTTAAGGGAACTATAATTACCTCAATTTTTTTGATGATTTTCGGGCGTCAAAATTTGTTTAGCGGATCTTTTTTTTTACATAATGGGACTTCTGAAATGATCGTGGTGCCAATATCTTGAATTATAGGCAAAGGATTCTTTCTCATTAATGTTTTTGAGAATATTTTAATAACTGAGATTTTTGGCAGTTTTTCTTTTTTCAATTGTCGCCACATTTTTAGGAAATAAAAATCCTCCTCTTTCTCTAATTTTGCTTTTTAATGAAACTTTCAACCTTTATCAAATACTCGACATATTTATTTTGTGGATTATGTTAAACATGTTAATGCAGCATTTAAAGTTAAATTTGTTTTAGTGAGTTTTTTTGACAGGAATTCTCATATTATTCGGCAGTTGTTTTTGTTTCTTTAGTTGGTGCATTTTTTTAAACATTCAATAATATAATTTAACTATTCAGCTGATTACTCTTCATTTCTACAGAAATTTTAGCCTTGTTTCAATCCTTGCTTTGGCTCCATTAAAGAGACAAAATAATTCATGGTATTGCCAAAAGGCAGATAGGTAGTTTCAATGTGGCTTTGAAGAAATAAGGCAACAATAAATAAAACAAAATAAACCCAGCAAAGATTAAAAATGAAGCTGAAAAAAAAATGGGATCACTTACTTTGAAAACGAAATAATAGCACGTGAAAAGAAACAGGCAAATTGCCTTCACTTTATTCGCAAAAACTTCCTAGTAGTGTTGTGTTTTTGTAAAAATACCGTAAGGAATATACAGTAATAACTTTTCAATCATCATTTATATTTAAACGTTTTCCGACATCAGCATCTACAAACTTAATGCATTTCAATAATAATATTAATCGTCGCGAGAATATATCTTAAGATTCGACTCTTAAGACTGTTGCCATTCATAAGTAATATGACATATAGTGCAGAAAAAAAAATGTAGGAATGCACTGTGAATCATATAGTTTTAATTAAATTTTAAGAAATCTAGGACGACCCTAAAAATTCGGCAATTTTGTACCAATTTTCATAATCGTACGTTGCGTAAATTTTCCAGGAGAGCGTTTGACCCACAACTCGTGACGTCATCAAACTTTGATTTTATAAATATAGATTTTGACTTAACAAAATTCGGTTTATCTAAAATGAATAACATACATTCTTTACTCAGTTGGACGGAAATAAATATTTACTTTGGCTGGTCGAAGTTTTTGACTGATCGAAGTTCGATTTACCGAAGTTTCACTGTATATATATATGTTTTTCATTGACTTGAATAAATAGTTAGAAACTGTTATAATTTTTTAAAATGATCTAATGCTTAATTTTAGTATTTTAGAGGGCTTAAAACCAAAATTATTTTTATGTTGTGCACAAAAATGTTGAAAAAGAGTGTGTGGCAACCCCACAAAAAAAGTGTGTAAAAAAAGAATTCCTGACATTTTAAGAAAATCTTTTTACAAGGGGTAGGGTAGGTTAAGTTTTTAGTAGTTTCAGAACATTTCTTAAGTAATTCAGAAAATTTTAATTGAGTCCACTTTCATCCCTGATTAATTTGTAATGGGTTGTGAAAAAAAAAGACAACAAACTACTTAGACTTTTTCTCCATGTAATTGAAGTTTCTCAGCCTTGTACACCTATGTACTGAATAGAAAAAGTTGCATTCATTAAAAAATAAATAAATAAAAAGAAATTATTTAGAAAACATAAATTACATTAAAAATAGCAATAAGTTTAGAAATTTATTAATCTAACTTATTTCTAAAGCTTTGTTGATGAGTTTGTTAATTATAGATATAATATTTTTCAATAATATGTAAAATCTTTGTGAAAACTACTTAATTTTCCAAAAAAAAAAAAAAGCATATGGTTTAAAAAAAAAAAAAAAGTGGTTTAAACCAAACAACCCTGCTTCAAACTTTTAATACCTTAACTGCAACACATCTTGAGTATTTTTTTAATTGGAAGTATGTATCCTAGACAAATGGTTGCGGAAATAATGGTCATGCATGTTAAAACAGAACACCCTGTATATGTGTGTGTTAAAAAATCTGATAAAAAAGACAATGTTTGCTCTCCTACAAGATTGAACTTGAAAAAATTGAAATAGTAAGAATTGTTTTTACTATGTTTATTTAATGTAAAACATTTTTTGTGATAATGTTTTTTGTTTCTTTCAAAGGTAATTTTCTGTCTTATTTCTGTGTGGCAAGAGGTGAGCAAATACCTTTTCATTGTAATTCCAGTTTAGGAAATCATTTTAATGTTCAACGGACCAGCCGAAGGTATGAAATAAAACAAATTGTTACCGTTCCTAAAGTAACTGCATTTTTAAACTTCAGTTCATGCTTTAGTGTGGGGGTGCACTAGGTATTTTTTCAATCTCTTTTTGCAGGTCTTTCCCGTAGATTGGGAATTCACTACCATCTGAGACATAACTAGGTCAATATCCAACAGGGAAAAGACTCAGCTTTGCCCCCTCCGCCCTCCTCTCCCGAACTAATAAAAGTAGATATTTTTCGACAAACTTGATATCTGTACCACTTATTAATTTCAATCCTCCTCACCACACACTTTCAACTGAAATAGTAAATCAACTATTAGTTTTTAGAGATGCCAGCTTTTACAGATGTGGGGGGCCTCTAAATAAGACAGCATCATGATAAAATTAACAAACAGAAACATCAAATTTTTACTTTTCCCCACTGGTGTGGATAGACTCGTCTCACCTAAAAGTTTGCCAATGCCACAGCATGGGTGATCAAACTACATGTCTGCTTTGAAAAAAAATCATTACCTAATCTACTTATATTAAAAACTGAGTATCTTTCTAACTATCTTTCTATGTCACGCTTCTTTCTCCTGAACGCCAATGAACTGAAAGTCGAATCAGGTACCGATAGATAGGTAATTTTTCAGGCTTCATTAGTTTCAATTTATATCATTATACGATTTAAAATTAGCGAAGATATTAATTGATAAGTAGTCAAATTTATAGCGATTAAGCCTAATAAATGATTAAATATGAAATTCATTCTTGCAAAACGTGGTTGCTATGAAACAGTGATAACAATGATAATGAGAATTTTGAATAAAGGCTTAACTAAATCAAACACGAAACTCATAAGCGGGCCACTTACATAGTATTTTTATTGCTAGCTACTTGTAATATTTTGAAACATTCATTTGTTGAAAAGCCATCTACTTATATTAAAACTGAGTATCTATGTCTGCTTTTCTTCTTTGAGCGAGCTGAACTTACTGAAACTTTCCTCACTATCTTGAAGGCGCGAAGCATCTCAATAATTCGAATGATTTTTTTATATAAGAAAAAAGTAAAGGCGTGAAGCGCCTGTTAGCGAGCCGCCTTGGCGGGGAGTAGTTTCTTGAAATTTTCCTCACTACTTTCAAGGCATGAAGTGCCCGTGCAACGCCGGGCCACGTGCGCGGTATGTCTTGAAATCGAATGAACATTAAATTATATCAAATAATATAACTTCAGAGGGAGGTACAAGTTAGAGAGGGGGGACGTTATGCATCAACATGCCGCAGGAAGCTAATCTAACTACCCTGGCAGCTAGTAGTATTAATAAAATTTTGTAAGATATTATTAGTTAATGTCTCCATTTTGAGATTAGATGCCATAATTTTGTTTTGAAAGGTTGACTAGATTGGAATAGAAACTCGCATTTATCTGTTGTGCTTTTTTAAAAATATTTATTTTTTTTAAAACTATTATAATTTCAAACAATATTTTATGATTTTCTGTGAGCTTCCTAAAAAGTATTTACACCTCTTTAATAGGCATGCCAGGTATAACTCAGACTGATCAGCATGCCATCAAATTCAAATTTTCTGGCATGCCAGGTAATCCGAGGTTCACTTTGCAATTTATGAAAAGTAAATCTCCTAGCTCAATTCCAGGAAAAAGTAGATTAAAGAACCAAATATCAGGAGTCTGTCTGGCCAGAGGAAATTCGGGTCTGTTAACGAACCCTTCTCAAAAGTCCAATCAAGCAAAACGGACCCTTCACAAAAATCCTATCAAGCGAAATGAATTTTTCACAAAATGCTGATCAAACAAAATGGACCTTTTACTAGATATTCATTGAAAAGGCAAATTTGGAATTAAAATAACGCATAGTATCAGGGGTCTGGCCAGAGGAAATTCGGGTCCGTTAACGGACCCTTCACAGAAATACGATCAAGCAAAACGGACCTTTCACAAAAATACTATCGAGCAAAACGGACCCTTCACAAAAATACGATCAAGCAAAACGGACCCTTCACAAAATGCTAATCTAACAAACGTGCATTTCACACATGATTCATTCAAAAAGCAAATCTGAAATCAAAATAATGCATAGCATATTTCTGTGTAAAAGCCCATAACTTTTGGGCCTTTTCTGAAGTTAAAGAAGGGAATCGTTTATCCGCTAACTTTGCGAAAAAAAAAAGTCGGCACTTCCTGCCTGGCCCTGCAATGCTCGGGCAAGCAAAAAATCTTTAGTGTAAAATGTAGCACTTTTTGTTGGTTTCTTTTAAAGAAATTAACAACTTAAAAAAGGTAGTTGTTTTGCTTTAATGGTTCTGCTTGTTTGTTTTATCATATGCAAATCGAAGTGGCTTGCTGTGATGTTGCTGTTATAGATTTCTCTGGAAGTGCAGAGTAAGGATTTTTCTCCCTGCTATGAACTTAAACATAAAGAAAATAATAATAATAGCAATTATCAGCGGAATGAACTTAGAACTGCAAACAGATAGCTGGGGTGGAGAAAACATGGGATTGCTTCTGGGTAAAGCGATCAGCTACTATTTCAAATTAAAATTATCTCCATCTGACGTCTTTGGTGCGATGTTTTGACCTTATTTTGGCAGAAAATTATCTGTTTTTTTTTTGTTTTTTAATTTCATTTATTTATTTATTTTTTAATGCCTACAAGGGTGGTGTTTTAGTTATATTCAGGAATTATTGTATTTTTGCGTCTTTTAATATTAGAAGTCTGGTATTGTTTGTTTTGCTATGTTTCCCTACCGTATTTTTTCCTCCGAATTTTTGGCGAATATGTCGATGATTATTAATGACATTCATCATATAAACCTGATGAAATGCAGCTCTAAAATTTTTGACTTTAATAAATTATTAAAAATCGTTTTTATATTTATGATGCTTTCATTTTGAAAAAAGCGATCTCTGCATCCGATATGGAAATCGAATTTTACTTACTTTTCAAGCTAATTACTCTTTATTAGGAGGCAAATAAATGAAAATTCGCGTTATTTTTTGCTCAGATCATTATTTTAAATTTTTTAAAGCAAAATTAACTGTTCTTTTATTAGTCTAAATGTTAAACGATCGCTCCATTTTAGTTTTGCATTAATTGTGGAAACAGACATTAATAATATGTTTACTATAGACCTTTGAAATGCAATTGTGAAGAAAATTCACCAAAAAAAATTATTTTATGTTCCGTTTTTATGCTTTTGATGTCACTTGAATGATCACTTTGAAAACTGCAATCTCTTTGCATCCACTACAGGAATCGGACTTTTCGCATTTTTGATATTTAATATGCTTTTTTTAAGAGGAAAATAAATGAAAATAATTTTTATTTTTTATTAAATTAAAAAAAAATTTTTTGCAATTTTTTTTGCGTTTTTTTCCCCCCAAAATTGTTTGACTTTTCACAAAATTATTTAGTTTTTCACAAAAAACGGACCCTGTGAAAAATCCTGGACAGACCCCTGAGTATATGTCCCTGTGAAAGCCCACAAGTTTTGGGGACTTTTTTGAAATTGAAGAAGGAAAGTGAATCGTTTATACCCAATTCCCCTAATTTTGCAACAAAATAAGTCCGCCCACTTCCTGCTTATGATGCTCAGGCAAGCGATAAATCTTTAATGTAGCACTTTTTGTTGGTTTCTTTTAAAGAAATTAACAACTTAAAAGGTGGGCATCAGACACATAAAATGGCATATGAAAGAAATTTTTTTGGTAAAATTATTTTACAACTGCAGTTTAAAGTTCTATGAATAACATATTATTAATATCTGTTGACACAATTAATGTAAAAATAAAATGAAACAATCCATTCAGCGTTTAACATTTCAACTCATGAAAGAACAGTTAATGCTTTAAATTTTTTTAAATAATCATCTGAACATGAAACAAAGAGAATTTTAATTTATTTGCCTCCTAACAAAGAGTAATTGGCTTGAAAAAGGAATAAAATTCGATTCTCATATGAGATGCAAAGAGATCGCATTTTTCAAAATGAACACATCAAAAGCATAAAAATGGTACATAAAATAATTTTTTGAAGTCAAATAATTTTAAAATGACATTTCATCAGGTTTGCATGATGAATGTTATTAATAATCACCGAAATATTCCCCAAAAATCTGGAGGAAAATTTACGGAAACCAGGGAAGTGTAGCAAAACGAACAATATCAGACTTCCATTTTTTACAAATGAAAATATAAATTAATTCCTGTATGTAACCGAAATGCCCTATAAGCATCAAAAAAATTATTCCAGGTAATTTTTTGCCAAAATAAGGTCAAAATATTGCACCAAAAACGCTAGATGGCAATAATTTTAGAAAGCTGGTTTCTCTATCAGAAGCAATCACACTTTTTCTCCAACCCTAACCATCTGTTTGCGGTTCTTAGTTCCTAAGTTCACTTCACTCATATGGGCCATTATTATTATTTTCTTTTTGTTTAAGTCATGAATGTGGAGAAAAATCCTTACACTGCATTTTTAGAGGAATCTATAGGAGCAACATTGCAGCAAGCCATTTTTATTTGCATATGATAAAACAAACAAGCGGAATTATTAATACAAAACTACTACTCTTTAAATTAATTTCTTTTAAAAAAACCAACAAATAGTGCTACATTTGACCGCATTAAATATTTATTGCTTACCTGAGCATCACATGCAAGAAGTGTGCCAATTTTCTTTTGTGCAAAATTAGCAGATTTGTAAGGATTTGTAAAAGGCAATTCCATTCTTTCCTTCTTTGAGAAAAGACCCCAAAGATTATTAGCTTTTGCATAGAAATATGCTATGTGTTATCAATGCTATGGCTTTTTCAATGAATAATTTGTGGAAGGTTCGTTTTGTTGAATTAGTATTTTGTGAAGGGTCCGTTTTGCTTGATCAGAATTTTGTGAATTGTCCGTTTTGCTTGATAGGAATTTTGTAAAGCATCCATTTTGCTTGATCGGATTTTCGCTTGCGTTAATGGACTCAAATTTCCTCTGGCCGGACCCCTGTTCTTTGACATCGAGAAAAGTTTTCTTTAAAAAGGAAAAAGGAAAACAGCAGCGTGAAATGTTATCAAAACTTATAATCTAGTCCACTGGCCAAAGTAGTTTGAGAAATGCTTAATTAATGCTCCTGGTTTCTTTTGGTCTTTTTCATGTGAAACTTCGTGTGCGTATGTGTCATAAGAAGAGATAGCCTTCTTTGTATCACATAAAAACTATTGACTACTGCTCAGGGTTTGGGTTGTAGTTTAGGGATTGACATTCTTGTAGACGCGCCTAAAATTTGAAAACATAGCTAAAATATGATACACAAACTTGCAAACAAAGCACTAAATAAAATAATGAATAGAAGTTTAGTAGAATTTCAGGTAAGTAGTTCTAATTATTGTTACAAAGTACATAGGAAAAAGTATTGCATTTGTAAAAAAAAATGTCAAGAAAACATGTAATAATATTTTGAAGACAGGCTAAAATTCATAGCCATGTAAAAATTAACTAGTTACCTGATGTTAATAAATGAATTATCTGATTTGGTATTTGCTCTTCTCTTGATAAAATTACTATTAGGAATATTGCAGTGAACATTTTTAACACATTGAAAAAAAAAGTTTCAGTGTTAAATCATAGTAGCACTATTAAGATATAATTATGAGTAATGCTTTATTGCCTTCTACATTTGAAGCATTTTAGCATGCAGCAGCTTCTGATATGTATCAAAGCTCTTGTTTTGCATTTTTTACCTCACTTTATGATAAATTTTAAAAAAGGGGAAATAAATAAATCTACCAATTCTGAATAAATAATATTTTAAGCCTACATTCCTGCATGTTTTCCCCCCTTTAATTTGCTGCATCATTAAAGTTAGTTGTGAGTTTTTAAATAAAAAAAACTTAACTGTTGATAATTTTAATCTTTTGTTTTTGTAAAAAATGCATGATATGCATGCAGAAATTTTAATGCAGTACAGTGCTGATGCTATGTAAACCATTTTTGTTGTATGTTTTTATTCCTTGTTTACTTTATGCATGATTTATTTTGAAATGAAGTTTCACATTTTATTGCTTTTGTTCAAATTTAATGATTGACCACCCTGACATAGGGGTACTTATGTACCATCACGTGGAAAACCCTGTTTTAGAACAATTCTCCTCCCCAATGGCAGGAGTTGAGTCTTGGAACATTTTGGCCTCAGAGGATTTCGCATGTAAGTTTGAATCTACTACCTCAAGCATTTGCTTGTCTTGGAAAAAAGAAAAGAAAACTTTTTTAAAATATTATTTTAAAAAAATCAATATTTTCCTACTTTCAATATGATAATTTTGATTTTTGATGATCCAGTAATTTATTAACTTCAAAATGAAGGTTAGTTAATACAATTTAGAATATAAGAACTAATCTTGGACTAACATTTTCTGTAAAAATGCCAACTCATATTTACCTTTTTTGATTTGAAAAAAATAAATAAATAAATAAAATTATTTGCTTTTTATGCAATATTTAGTTTTTGTGCTTCATGTTTTTTATGTTTTATGCTTTCTGTGTACATTTGCATGTTATGCACAGGGTGATCTGATATGATATGGCTCTTGTTTTTACTACCACTATCAGGTGATTTTGTCACATTTATTTGTTAATTTTTTATAAGATTTATGCATATTCATTCATTTGACTTAAAAATATGCATATTTTTTTTTGTTTTCATTGGGCAATTTCTTTATAACATTAATGTGTGTATTTATATTAAATAACTTAACTGTAATTTGTTTGTCTCTTCAATAATTATTAATTCTTTTGTGTTATATCATGTCCATATTAATTAAATCATTTGTATTGTTTATTTAGTTTTCAGCAGGTAAGATGTTTCTGCAAGGAATTATTTTTTAATTGCATTTTACAGACACAATTTATTTCTACCAGTTTTTGAAATATTGTTTCAAACATTACAAATTACTGTTAAGACGAACTACATTTCCAATTTCCGTCTTGTCCTATTTGTAGTTTGCTATTGTTTAAATAAGGCGGGAAACTCATTCTCATTTTAAAGGTCCTTGAAGTTTGTTTTAAAAATCTTTGACTGTATAATAATGAGACAATTCCTTCTCTCCCCTTTCACTTTATCATTATTTTTTTATAGTTTATCAAGATTTTACTTTGTAAGAAGGAATTCAGAAAATTGTTCTTCTTATTCATAGTAGATGCACTGCCATGGCTTTTTGATATTTCCAAGACTAGACGGAACCATATATCGGCACAACATATCGTATGCATGTATTTAAAAATGCTTATGCAATTTAGCTCATTGGTGTAGTTGAGCTGCAATCCTTTAGCATCTGTTTCTGGTTGTCCTTTTTCTAATAATTTTCTGAATTACACGTTATGCACCTATTGACTTCAAGCACAAAGGCATTTTTGGCATTTTTTGTTCTTTGTTCATTCCCCCCATCACAATTTTACCACCCCGGGGGTCCAGTTGGTTGAGTCACTACGGTGATAGGTACATGTGCCACTCGAGGTCTGATGTCCCCATCACAAAAAAAAGTGTTAGACATAGAAGCCAACATGTAAGTTTTGTGTTCCCCCCCCCCCCCACACACACACTTAGGGTATGGTAATAATCTTTTCGACAGCTTGCAGCATATACTGAGAAAGTGTTGGTTTCAACAAAATTTAAACCAGTAACACTTGATGTAGACTAACTCAATTGTGATCAAAGGCCGATCCGAAGAATCCAAAATTTGGGTTATCCGAGCAGGATTATGTCTAAAAATTGATTTCATGAGTATCTAAAGCTAAATTGAGTGGACTAGATAAGTTGACCGACTTTTTCTTCTATAACTGCTTAAAAATTAGAGTTAACTATTCAGAAATTTTTTTAAATTGAAACTGATTTTATTTTCAACATAAAGTTTTCATAGTAAATTTTGAAAATATTAATGACAAGTATTAAAACTCAAAGATTGACACCTAGTCACTTCATGCAACTTTTTCCTGATTGTAGGATAAGTTGTGCCACATCATTTATTTAATATTTTAATAATATAAAAAGGGAAGAAATGAACAAACCTTGATCAAATGTTATAATTCATTTGGTATAAATGAAAAATAGATTGTAGCTCTGCCAGGCTATTGAAATGCTTTCACAGGGCTCCCCTGGTTTTGAAAATGCTTGAAAAATCCTTGAAAAATATTGAATATACTTGATTATTCTGATGGAATTTTGAAAAGCCCTTGAAGAAAAATGAGTAAAAAAATCCCTTTTCATACATGCAACTTTTATGTTTCAGGTGAAAAAAATATGTTTATGGATCAATCTCCATTTTTTTGCATGTGGAAATCCAATTGCATCCATCTCTGAAACTTACCCATTTTTGTCTTACATTTAATCTTACTTTTTGGGCATGCAAATTACTTTTGTGCTTATCATTATTTTTAGTTTCTTTTATATTTTATACTCTGTAATAGAGGAGTTGCATGCTCATCGTTTCGCCACACCTACTCAAAACTGTCAAATTAGTGTTTATCTTAGGTTAATGATTTTAGAAAGTTAAGAGTGGCCTAAAAAATAGGGATGTTTAGGATGAGGATGGAGCTTTGAAATCAAGGAGTTTTGTTTGTAAAATAATGTAGAAAGCCGGAAATGGTTGAAGGGTTGTTAAATTTTCAGTTTTTTTTTTTTTTTTTGCTTTTTCTAAAATTTTGGTAGTCATATCAATTTAATTGTCAAATATTTAAGCCTTTTCACTTAGGGCCTTTAAAACTTCTGAATTTGGCCATAATGTCCCTACAAATTCCATATTTTTTATTCTGTTTCATGCTCTTAGTAAATGCCCTTAAATATTTTTTTCTACCACTTCTGTCAGTTGTGATTTTGGTCGAGTATTATACTGGAATTGTGGTATTTTTTAGTGTGTTAATACCAGAAATCTAGTACCCCCACCCCCTGAAATTTTCCCCTCCCACATCTGAAATTCTATTCCTTATTCCACTTTTTTGACATTTATATTGATTAATTATTAATAATTTTCATCATGTAGACCTGTTAAAATGACATTTTAAAACTTTTGCTTTAATGCTCTCTTTAATTTGCCATTTTTATACTTCTGATGCCTTCATCTTATATAATGCAATCTCTTTGCATCTGATTTGAGAATTTTTCTTATTTCTAATGCGTACTTATTTCTAATGCCTTGTTAAGGGGAAAATAAGTAAAACGTCTTTTTATTTCTGTTCAAATTTTAATCACTAATTTAATATAAATTTTGCTTCTATTACGTTTATTGCTGTTAATAATAGTTTATAGTGGAGTTTTAAAATGTAAATTTAAAATAACTTATCCTGTTTTTTTCCTGTTTACTGCATTCATAATGAAAATCGCGATCTCTTTGCATGCACCATTAGAATAAGATTTTTTGCATTTATAATGTTTACTATACTCTGTCAAGAGGCAAAGAACTAAAATATCATTTTATTTTTTGTTTGAATCACTAAGTTGAAAAGTTTTGAACAAAATTCTATCCTCTTTAAGAATGTTAATCATCGAAAAATTTCAGAAAGTTGGAACCTATTTCGGTCTCAACTATTTTCAGCTAGCTTATTTTAAAATTCTTATTTTTTTTATAATGATTCTAGTTACAAAATTATTAATAAGTGTCTTATTTTCAATTTTCGTAGGTTATTCAATATATTACATGACAATAAAAATAAATAACAAGAGTTGTAAAAAAAAATTGTTAGAAATATGTTGTTAAAAAATACGTTTTTCGACTGGAAAACATTCTTGAAAAATTGAAATGAACTCCTGCGAACTCCTTAAACTCTTTACTTTTAATTTTCAAATTGGAGTATGAACGCTGAAATACTATTTTGCTTATGCCTATTAGTTAAGTTGCTATGTATAATTGAATAATCTCTCATTAATTCACTATCTTAAACAAAGATGATACATATGTCGAAAAATAGTCTGATCCTTGTAATTAATTATTTAACAAAGGTTATTTCCATATTGTTAAGTGCTACTCATTTTCTGGATTGCATGTTACTTTAAAAAAAAAATCTGGTAAAAAAACTGAAGAATTAAAAATGTCAAAGCATCATCATATTGGATCACTTATTGTGAAATCTTGTAGCTGATAGAGAAAAGAAATGCATGTTTTCTTGTTTGCTTTTGATTTTGCTGAAACTGTGAACATTTTGGAAGCTTACCGAACTGAGCGATCTTATGTAATGCTTAATTTTAGCATATTATTTGAATTTTATTTTTTTTCTTCAGGTAATCCTGCCAAGATGATGAGTGACCACTCACTGATCATCTCGGATAATCATGTCGATCATGGGTACATCACCATGAAAACTGAGGGCATGGAGGAGGTTGTTCTGGACACCACTCATGTTAATCAATTGTTTTTCCATGATGCTGTCTCAAATGAATTGATTGTCGAGCAGAATGTAGAGGTTGGTAGTGAAGATCCTCACGCAGAAATCATTTTAGTTCCCAACACCATGATTAAGCAGGAAGACATAATCGAGGGTGGTGAAGTTGTTGTTGGGTCCAATGTTGAAAGTGAGGTGGTAATCGATGATCACATGGACACTCATCTAGACACAGATCATTTTGTGATAGGATCTTCTATCGACATAGGATCTGATCAGATGGATGACCCTGGTTTCGATGACCCGAAGCTTGTCATAGACACGCAGTACGATCTAGAAGATCCTTCTTGCGTAGCATATGATTGTGGCGAGTGTGGTGTGGTTTTAAAAAACAGAGTGGCATTAAAAAAGCACATCAAAAGTCAGCACGGCAAATATCAAAAGGGTAAAAGCAAAAAAAGTAGTTCAAAAGATAAATACCTTTATACAAACAAGCGTTATAATTGCCCTTCTTGTACATACTCATCTCAAAGGAGGGATAAATTAGACAAGCATATGGAAAAGCATGTTCTCTTAGATGGTGTTCATCCATGTGGCAAACGGCGGCATAAACCCGAAGCTTTACCTCAGCGACACCGGCATAACGCAGAAGAATACAAATGTCCTTTGTGTCCATATTCATGCACTGTTTACAAAGCTCTTAAAAAGCATCAAAAAGTGCATGCAGCAGGCACTGAAACATTTACACTTAAATTAAGCTGTAAGATTTGTGGTAAGGATCGTTCAACTGAAAGTGAAATGCAAAAACATATGAAAAAGCATCGAAACGAAGAACACTTTCTATGTGACCTATGCAATTTTTCTAGCGTTCAATTAAAAAAAATAATTCAGCATCGTAGGATGCACACTGGAGAAAAACCTCATTTGTGTCCTCATTGTAGTTACCGTTCTGCTCGTAGAGACAATCTACGGTCTCACGTACGTAGGATGCATAAAAGGGAAAATATGTACATTGATACATTTAATCCAAATGAAGACACTCCTCTTTATATACCTTTTTAGTTCAATATCTTTCAATTCAGGCTATAGAAATGTATTTGAATTGCTTTTGTCTCACATAGACAAATATACTATGATGCTATTTTACTGGAAAAGAAAAAAACTCTGTTGCTACGTAAGTCCCATCAATAAATATGTTACATTAGAAAAAATTCAAAAATGTTGCTTTCAGAATGGGATCTCAAGGTTGCTGCATATAGGGAGCCCAGCAGACAAGGAAAGCCTAAAATGGGGAGAACATAAAATGCTCAAAGAAAGCTTGGAAAATCGCATAGCTCAAAATGATAATTTGTGTTTTCTTCTGATACATAGCTAATCAAAATCAATGAAAGGTTTTTAAAAGTTAACTTCAGTATTGACTTTTTAATAATTTTGTTAATACATTTTTGTTACGTTATGTAATATTCATATACAGTCAAACTATTAGATCGTCTGTAAAATGGCATTCAAATTTTTTTGGTATATTTTGTGTTGATCAACAGAATGTTATAATTGTGAAAACAGTTACAACCTAGTTAATTACATTGCTTATAATATTGGATGCCAGTAAATAAATATAAATGGGTATTTGCCAACCCATAATTATTTCTTTGGGGGATAATTCTGTTCCGAAAACCTGATTTCTGGTTGTTCAGAAAATTTCTAAAAGTCAAATCAGCGAAAGGGGGAGGAGATAAAAAAAAAGTTATATTTGCTAATTATGTATGCATTCAAGCCATGGGTGCAAGACCTTCCGTCTCAGGACGGATTTCCGTCTTGACGAAATCACCGAGACTGATATCGGGACGGAAAAAAAACCGATCTCATTCCTTCAGTTTTTTTTTTCTTAAGACATAAAAATAAACGAAACATAAAATCGGATTTCTCCAAGACACCCTTAAACTTGTCAATGTCTACAGGTTTGGCGTAAAGTTAACATATGAGTTGTTTTTCACGCCTTTACCGTTTACCCGCCAGTCTCGATGTTTTACGCATTTCGAAATCAGATTGCATCCGCCTCAGTAACGGTCTCCCACTTTGGTTTTCTGTGTGATTCTACCACATGAATATCTCTAATTTTGTGCTAGCCATTATTTTGTACTCATCTATGTTTCATTTTCCACAACAGAAGACTTGCACGATCGTCATTTTGCCACGCCCCTTCTGGAATTGCAATGCAGTTGCATCCGATTGCAATGCAGTTCAGCGTTCAGCTGAAGCATAAATACCCCCCCCCCCCTAAAAATTTATCACAGATATTTCAGATTGCAATCGAAATTTAGGAATTTAGGCAGCAAAATTATGCATTAGTTTGGAACTGTGAGTTACCAAAACTCATAACTTTTTTTCATCATTTTTGAACCAAAATTTTGGTGATCACAGTTAAATGTCATTTTTTTTTTGTATATAACATTTAAATCAACCCTTTGCATTCATTCTTTTCTATCATTCTTAATATTGTGCTTTTTCAATTAAATTTGAGCAAATTTCAAGAATCTGATCCCTAAAAAAAATAATTAAATAAAACCCTCACTCAAATATTATCGAAAAACTAATATATTTTGATTTTGAGCCTTTTTTCAATCCCTGAGGATACGTTTCTGAGCCTCATTCCTTTCCCTAACGTTACCAGATATATCCTGCAATCGCTTTTAAGACATCTTTTAGAAAAAAAAACTGCAATTTTAAGGAGTGGGAAAGTCCCTGAACACTCCATTCCCCTGACGTTATCAAATATATACTATAATTTTTTTGTATAGCGGTGATCTAGAAAAACTTCCGAGGTTACTACTTCAGAACCTTCCTTTCCTAACATTATCGGAGATCATCTAAAATTTCGATTTGATAACTTCAATTTTCAAAAACTGCGCGGGAATAGTACCTACATTCACCTAATATTTACATAAGCCACACCTCATTCTGCTATCACCAAAGATCGTCTAAAATGAGGTTTTTAGAACTCAAATTTCGACCCCCCCCCCCCCTCCTCCTATTTTTGCTTGAATGTACTTAAAACTATGATCTTACTACTAAAAATAAACTGAGTACCAAACCCACAGTTTTGACACAGTAAAATCAATAATTATTTGTTTTCCCCCCCTTGAGCATGCATGTGGGGGGGGGGGGGGTCTCAAATATTTTCCGTCTTGGAAGCATGGCCAAACTTGCACCCATGATTCAAGCCTTTTTGAAGAGACAACGCACTGGACAAGAAAAAGTCTTTATTGTAGAAGTGGTCTCTGAATAAAGGCAATGGATAAAACAAGCAATACATTCCACTTAATATTACAGGATTGGTTTTTATATTTTATGTCTACACCGTCAAGGAAAAAAAAAATTAGTGCATACAGTTAGTGAAATGCACTCTGAAGCAGTGTCGGACGTATCTAGCCAATCAATTGGGGTAGTACAAAGCTACTTTTTTTTTTTTTTTTTGTAGAATTACAAGGATTAAGAGGAAGGACATTGCCCTCATAACCAGCAGGTTCACTCATGCTGTGAAGTGAAAATGTATTTCACTAACTTCCACTCTTCAAGAAATCAGAAGGTAGCACAATCTGTGTAAAAAAAAAAGTGAGATAGAATTTGGACCACCCCTCCCCATAAATAATTGCACTTTGTAGGTTGTCATGTCGAGTCATGAAGTTCTTTTATAAATCTGCAATTATACCCTTTTCGGCATAGTTTACTTTTTTCTCCCAGGGATTTCAACTTTTTCTGCATTTTTTCCTCCGCCAATTTATTTCTTTTTGCAATATATAAAATTGCTAATCCTGTCCCAAAGCTAGGTTGAAATGAAAAAGTTTCATTTCAGGTAAGTTGAAAAAAGGTTTTTAACTAATAAATTTGAAACATCATGGAAAAAGAGACTTTTGTAACTCAGAAAAGATCTCTAAGTTGTTCCCCTCCCCCCCCCCCTTTTTTTTAAACTTATTCATCTATGATCTTTCATTTTACTTCTTTTTTGGTTAGTATTTTCTATTATCAGATTTTGCTTTTCAAAATACTCTCTTCTATACTATCTTTTCTCCGTAGCCTATTTTATCCATTTTTATTTTTCTTATAAGAACAAAAATGAATATGTTGTTCTCACCCCTATCATGATAATTTAGTTTTTGAATTAAATGGTGGCACGACAGAGCTAGAATTCGAAACTTAGTTATTTGTAAAGAATTTATTCAGCTTAGTTTCTTGTTCTAAGCAAAAGTAATTTTAATTTTGAGAAACTCAGTGGATTGATGACCTAAAATTGGCCAAATATAGATAATAGAGAAAACTACTTATTACTGATGAAAAATCTGCAAATTTAATTATTAAAAGTAAAATCCCATTTGTGGTCTTTTCTTTTTTCTATAGTAACAAACTATATATCTTTTGGGTTTGGATTTTCCATTACAATATTTTCATGTATCTCTGACTTGAAAAGAGTATTCAAGCAATTGTTTTTACACAGTCAAAAAACTGAATTCTTACGTGTTCGTGGAATTATTGAATTTTCTGGGGGTAGGATTCTTCCAAATCAAATTACTTAAAAGCAGAGGATGTGAGACATTTCGGAACAAATCCTCTTCCAGCATGAAATCTAGCCCATGTATGCATATAGATTTTGTGAGTATCCATATTTGTATACAAGAATCGTTATCACTCACTAAGGATCATAGTAGCACATCTGGGTCATTCCAAGTGAAATCAACAAGCCTCAAAACTTGACCATCACCAATTGCAAAAAAAATCATAGGGTTGAATACGTCTATAAAGTGATACAAAAAATGATTTTTAAAATTTTTTTCAGCTGTTAGTTTTTTTGTGGGGGACCCCTTAAAAAACTCGAAAAATGGCAAAAAGTCGAATTTTGGTACATACAAAGATTCAATTTTCTCATCTTCTATTGTAGCTGAAGTCTTTTGTTATATGTCATTTTAAAGCTCTTTAAACAAGCTTTCATATGATATATGACTTGACAAGTTTTCGTGATGTTAAAATTTCAAGGTCACCGAAAGCATTATTTGACCTTGAATATCCCAAAAAGTATATTTTTTAAAAATCTGAAAAAAATATATATATTACTTCCCAATGTAGTGTATATGTGGTAAAAATTTCAGAATGGGACAACAATGGGATCTGGATGAAAAGGGACAGAGACTTTTTACACTATTACCACTTTATTGCAATGCCATGACTCCTGGAGATATATAATACAGAAATATTGCAAACTGTGAAATGCTAGTTATAAGTGACGGCATTTCACAGTTAGCAATATTTCTGTATTATATATCTCCAGGAGCCATGGCATTGCAATAAAGTGGTAATAGTGTAAAAAGTCTATGTCCCTTTTCATCCATGCTGTCCCATTCTGAAATTTTTACCACATATACACTACATTGGGAAGTAATATATATATATTTTTTCAGATTTTTAAAAATACACTTTTTGAGATACTCAAGGTCAAATAATGCTTTCGATGACCTTGAAATTTTAACATCACGAAAACTTGTCATATCATATGAAAGCTTGTTTAAAGAGCTTTAAAATGACATATAACAAAAGACTTCAGCTGCAATAGAAGATGAGAAAATTGAATCTTTGTATGTACCAAAATTCGACTTTTTGCCATTTTTCGAGTTTTTTAGGGGGTTCCCACAAAAAACTAACAGCTGAAAAAAATTTTAAAAATCATTTTTTTGTTTTACTTTATAGACGTATTCAACCCTATGATTTTTTTTTAAATTGGTGATGGACAAGTTTTGAGGCTTGTTGATTTTACTTGGAATGACCCATCTTGAAAATTTTGAAATCTGAACTTAGTGCTAATTTGTGCCACTAAACTGCAAACTTAGTTTATTCAACTAGTGCTGTGGTATCTGGTTCAGCAGAATTTGTATTAAAGGAGGGAATGAAAAAAAACATATGTATATAATTGAATCATTAATTTCAAAAACTAGTTAACACACAAAATTTTTAATTTTAAACAAACATTTATAGTATCACTTTTAATTATTCAATTGTGACTACAACACTAATACTGAAAGAAATATGTGTACATTTTAGTTTAAAATGCTGTAAGCTTCATAGAAATTTTTTAAAGTGAGAGTAAAAATGCATTTTTGAACTTTCAGAGCTTTTCTGTTGACTTTTTTTTTTTTTTTTTTGAAATAAACTTCACTTGAAGAATGCCTTTTTTAAAAAAAAAATTGTCTTGAAAATTGTTGAAAATAATTAAAAAGTTATTAAAATAAGTTTTGCAAAGTGATTGAATTATATTAAAAGCTTTTCTGCTGAAAGGTACAAGTTTGATTTGCTGCGTAATTTCAGTACTTTTTGAAAGCACCAAGAAGAGTTTGCACCTTAAAGAAAGTTAATGGCTAGTGCTCCATGTAGCATAATGCTATGTCTAACGAATTTGCTTCTTCAAAGGGGGGTTGGAGTCATGTTCATTGTGAACCACAACATCGACCCTTTTACTACTTTTTGTTGTTTAATTGAACAAAGAGTGATACTGTTTAATTCAGTAGTGATGTATTCCCTTTTTTATAAGACTTTTTTTTTTTTTGCTCTGTAATTAGAATACATAATTATGAACCTTTTAATTTTTCTTTTTTAACTTGCTTTTCGACTTTAATACTTAAATTGTTGTCCCTTAAATACAAGATGGTTTGTGTCTGAAGCCTACTGTAATATGATGAATATAAGCAATCATAATGAATTTGACTAAAAATTCTTTGTACCCAATTTAAGGCCATTTTTGGGAAAGAGAAAATACGAGATATTTTCCAATATGATTGTGCAGCAACCTTGAGTATGTTTTCATGAAAATTTAATGGATTTGAATTATTAGCATCACAAAGAAAAGTTCTTCATAAGTACTTATGTTTTATTTGTAATTTTATAAAAATCATTGAAATGTTTTTAAAATAAGATGGCTGTACAAATATTTATAACAATGAAAAAAAGTTTTCTAACGTTTATATATTCTGTTATTAACAAAAAAGTCATTGTTTTTGTAAAAAACAATTAGAAATGTATGCATCATTTTAAGATAAAAAAGAGAAACTTAACCTGTATATGAAAAAATTTGCAGTTGTCTTTTTGCTTGCGTTTCTCATGTGAAAAGATAATTGCTTCATGCATTACCAAAACCTTATTAAAATTAATGTAACAAAATTAGATCTCTCATACTAACTTTGTTAGTACTTGTTAATGCTTATCAACATATGTAAACAAATGTACATAACTTAATTTCAACGTGTCATATTCTCACAACGGATGCAATTTTAATTCAATTCTATATGCAATAATTTGATAAAATTAGTCCTTATTGACTATTACATGTAAGTTATATTGCAAAAGGTGCAAATAGTTTGCTATTTACTTTGTAAATTATTTCAAAAAAAAATTATCATTTTCCTGGGAGGACTAATGTAATGCATGGTCGTTTCAGAAAATGAATAATAAATATTTGTGATAGTTTTCCATTTGACTTTTGTTTATTTCTTTGTCTGTATTTATTTTCTTAGTGGTTACTGCACTAGTTTTCAACAGCATCTCCTGAAGTTTTTCAAACATTTCCTTGAGGTAGACTATAAACCTAAAGATAATCTACAACAGTGGTTCCCAAAGGTCAGACCTCTGCGGACCCCTTAAAGGATTATTTCGCGCCCCCCTCCCCCCAACGCGTTAAAAAGAAAAAAAAAACGTGATTTGATACATTTTAATATTTTTTACCAAAATGATTGCTCGTAAGTACACAAATTAGTAATTATGTAGCATATTAACATATATCTATCTCCCACCTTGACTTTTAAAAGATAAGAGAATCTAGCACTCTTTTTAAATCAAAGTACTGCCGGCCCCGCTTAAACGAATACTGTCGGCTCTAAGAAATATCATTCGATTAAGCGGGATCTTCAACATTACGTCTATGGCATTGGTTCCAAGATATTTTATTCGTATAAGCGGGGTATTCGTTTATCTGTTACCCGATTAAGCGGGGACAACAGTAACAGTAAAGCTAAATTTCGCTTTTTAGGGGCAATATTCAGCTTTAGGTCCGTCGCCTAAGTCAGGAGAACAGAAAGTTCTATTCCGTATTGGATTTTAGAAATACAATGTCAAAGAAAATATACCATTTATACTACAATATATTAATATACCATACAAATGTTGTTTTAGGATTGGAAATATGTAATAGATATTGCAAAAATAAGATTGTGCATAAATATAATAGCAGAAATACAATGTTGAATAGCACAAATGCGTAGGAATACTGCAGACACATGTTTCGGCATTACGAAGAACAAATTCAATGCAAATATTGTGAGCTTATGGATGCATAAACATCCAACAATATGTGTTAAAATCTAAGGTTGTGGTCGTTTGCTTACCCTACTTGCTCGTAAACAAGAATTTATATTTTTTATAAATGTGCTTTCGTTTTGAATTAAAATATTGTTGACTCCTTCAGTTTCAATTATTTTTTACGATTTACTAGGAGAGCAACGCGAACCCACTTAGGGAAACTTTGGTCTCCAAGATAAATAGACCTTAGATTAATTGTAAAATAAAATGTGTGCTGAAAAATGCTAAATTTAAAAATCACATGCTGCCCATGCATTGTAATCCAAAACATGTTATACACATATTTGTTCTTTGAAAATTTGATTTTTCTTTTTGTCCCCAACTAAAACATTGTCTTCAGAGTTTCTTAAGAATTTCCGAAGCATGTTTCAGAATTGAGCTGATGAGCTAATATTTAGAAAAGTGCCAATTTGAGTCCCAAGTGAATTTTCACTAGTATTTCAATAACTAGTTAAAAAAATAATTTTCCCCAGAAAGAAGATAAGTTTTGCTTTCATTTCATCTAATAACATCAGAAAAAAAAAAATTTTTTTCTTCAGAAAATATTGTTTTTATACATCAAAAATCAGATCAGTAACGTGTCCCAAGTAGCAAAACTTAGCATGCAAACAGGTCATGCGCACTTTCTAACTTCCCAAAAAAAACGCACTTGCACAAAAAACGATTCTATTTTTACCCCTTTGTTAATATTTTACTTCATTTTTGTTTTAATTGATTCCTGATTTTCTAGCCGATGCGAAATAAGCATGTCCCAAGTTCCGCCGTCAGAGTGGTAACAATAACTTCCGATCTATGTTTAGGCTCCCAAAATCATTTCCTGCACCTATACTACTAATACTGAGTACAAGGTGGGATGTTTTATCGAATCGTAATTAAAAATTTGCCTTTCTGCATCTAAAATTGTAGGTAAGATTTTTTAAAGTGATTTTATAAAATGTGTGTCATTTGAGTCATCAGATCGGTAACACGCTCTAAAATGTGCAGTTTTTATTATTTTAAAAATTATTTTATATATAAGTATAGTCCTTTATTACAAGTGAAAAAACCACGTGTTTGATTTTGGTTTAGTGCGATCGACTCGGAAATAAAAAAAAAACTTTGTCAGCTTGTCAGATCGGTAACAGTCAGAGCGGTAACATTGAAAAACAGCGAATATGTTACAGAACTAACTCACACGTTTCAGAATTATAAAAAGCAAAAATCATAGGTTTTAGCCATAAATATTGAATATTTTTGTTCTTAAAAAATGAAAAGCAATGAGTTTTAGTACAATTGCTTCATTTGTGGTTTGTATGACCTAACAATAGAAGTTAGTAAAATAAGAAAAATTGACACTGCAGAAATTAAGTTAATTAATTATTATTATTTCATTTATTTATTTATTTTTTGGGTGCTTCAATTTCTCATAACTTCGCTAAATAACTAGATAATAACTAACATGCTAAATTTGAATTTCTGATCAAGAAATTAAATTTCCTGCAACTAATTAAAGAAAAGCAAGCAGCAGAGTTGTGTGTTGAAAAAGTTGAAGTTGTGTGTTGTTTCAAAACAAAACAAATGTTTTGTTAGCTTGGATTTGGTAATCTCATAATTTATTTTATCTAAAAACCTTATCGCTCATTTTTATTTCCAAGAAATGCTTTTTTATAATGAAATTTTATTTTTTAGCCTAATATATATTTTTTAATATAATTATCTTACGTCTATGTTAAAAATGCAAGGAAATGATATCATATTTAGAGATGTTTACGAAGACTGAAAGCATAAACTCAAATATGTAGCTCATATTAACATCAGATCTGTAACGGCTTAAAAGGGAGTAATCTAAGGAGGGGGTAAATAACTTCCTTGACCTCCCCCCTTTTATTTTCTTGCATTTAGACCCAATTTAGACTTAAAATCCAATATTAGTTTTTTTCTGCAAAAAAAAATTTTTTTTCAGAAAACTCCAACTTCAAATTGGCACTTTTCTAAATATTGGCTCTGATTCTACTTCCAACTGGGGACATGGATATATAATTGTGACATGCAATCAAAAGGGAATCACATGAACACAATTGCTTGACAGCTGTAGCTCCAAGATATTTTTTTTAAATCAATGGTGATAAACTTTTCTTTCAGTTTCACAAAAGTTGTATTCTGCAGATTTATACATTTACTGGAATAGTTGTTTGAATGTTTTGAATTTAGCTTATTGCATATCCCGTGACTCATAAAAGACTAATACTAACAAAATAAACTAACATATTTATTGACAACTATTTGTAAAACAAGCTACAAGACAAAAATATTAATTTAAAAAAAAATTATGTATTTTCACTTTCAAATTGATTTAGTTTTTTTCTTATTTTATTAAGTTCTTGTCTTTCCATATCTTTTATCACTCCTTCATGTAACCTTTGTCTTTCCCATTCTTGTTTTAAATGTACGTATGCAACTGTTGCAAGTGCTATTCCACTTGCAGAAAACAGGACCACTTTAGCAGATGTTGACATTGGAAGTTAGCTTCTTGTGTTTACCTAGGGAAAAAAAATCTTTTTGACTTTATAGATCAATAAATTATGATAAATCTAACAAAGAAGATTTTTTAATATCTAAAAATGTTCAACAACTTTTTAGGCACAATACATTGCTTTAAGTTTCATTTATTTGAAAGGTAATTTATATTATTTAACTTCAGGATGCATCAAATTCAGAAAATCTTTCTTATTACATTATAAAAATCAAATAATGGTGTTGCGGCAGCCAATGACATTACTGAAAGATTACGGTATAGGAAATGTCGGGATGTTAATATTCTAGATTTGATGTTTAAAATTTCAAGCAGAGGCTAAAATACGTAAAAGGCAGGAAGGGCAGCTGACCAGAATGAATCACAACAAATTGCTTTCATATAAAAATTAAGACAATGTTAAGGTAATTTTAAATAAATCAACCTTATTCTCTCTCTCTGTATTTAGACATGAATAAATACTCCATTCTCGGGTTAGGGGAGGGAGAAGATTGCCGCCATATCCCCCTGGAACCATCACCAAATCCAAATAATTCCTGTATAAATTCCCGATAAATATGATCAGAGACTAAACCGATCGGAAATGAAACTGGAATGAATAAAATATGAAAAATTGCTTTAATATAAAATTTAAGGAAGCGTCAATGGAATTCGAATAATCACCCTTGTTCTGCATTAAAAAAAAAAAATGCAGAACTGCAACAAAGTTGTCCGCCCACGAGTCAGCCTGAGAGGAGGAAAAAAGTGGTATCGCAGCCGTAGCATAAGTCCTATTGTATCCTTTTTGCCGCTTTTACTCCGACTTTATAAAGTTAAATTGCACAGACCAGCTAAACCAGGCAACCCATTGGGAAAATACCTCCCTTTCTGCCAGCCCAACCCCTCTGCCTGTCGCAATACAATTTTGATTGCCAACTTGTCTAGCTTAATTTTTTTTTTAATATTCAGGGTTGTCCTCGCAGTTCTGATTGCGACATGCTAAATCTGCCGCTAGCAGTTAAAACAAATTGCCATGGTCTTGATAATCTTCGAAAAGTGAATAACCACAAACCTCTTTTTGGCCCGGGTCCCTGATAAAAGATGAGTTAGAAATGAAGCCCCCCCCCCCTTTTTTCTTGGAAAATAACTTTTTTAAAAATATATTTTCCGCTTTAAAATTTCTACGGGGCCCCAGGTAACCAAACTTTGCCCATTTAGTAATCTGGCCCTATATCAGGGTTGGCAAAGGTGGGCCCAGCCCAGAAAAACCCGCCCGGGTTTTTCTGGGCGGGTCCACCAACAAAAACCCACCCGGGTTTTGTCAAAAGTGGGTTTTTGTTAATTTCTAAGTTATCAACAAACATAGTCAATAATAATATCTCATCTAAATTATACATAAAAATAAGTAAGAAATCAGGTTTGAGATAATTTTTCTCAGAGTAATTATTTATTTTATAAAAAAATTATTATTTTTTCAATTTTCAAGTCATCGTCCAGAAAATTTTCCTAGCTATGATACTACTTTTTGTTTCAAAATACTTTTTATTATTATTATTTATTTATTTTTTGATAACAAATTTTAAATTTTAAAATAAATTGAAAATGAACCATTGAGTAACTTCTTTTAGATGGAAAAAATTGCTTAATTAATGTTTTATGATAATTTTGATTCAAGACAGAAGTCAAATAATGATAAAATACTGCAATTTTTGCTTTTATTCTGAAACAAGAAAAATAAAATTTTGCTCTTCATTTCTTCTAACCCTACTGCATTTAGTATATGATGATTTTCAAGTGCTATATTTATAGAGGTACCATACCACTGACTTTAAGCACTAAACCCTTTCTTTGATTTAAGAAAAACAAAAAAAAGCGTCCCCACGCAGTTTATTACTACTAAAATATTATGACAAGCATTTATTAATAAATTTATAATTCTTGAAAGTTCTAATGTTAACCTAGTTTTTTCTTAAAATTATTTAAAAAAAAAATCAATTAAGAGTCCCCCCTCTCCCCATCTAAAATTAATCAGTTTTGGTTTTGAAAATAAGAAGGGGGGGAGACACTTCTCTTATCTCAGAAACACACCTATCATTGAGACATGCCTTATAAAAAACATGCAAATGACATGACTAGATATTGAAGCAGGCTACTTAATGAGAAAAGATGAATATTTCCATTAATAAACAAGTGCAAATGGTTTAAATTTTTTAATGGTATAAATTTAAGTTTTTGAAACTTTCACCCCTAAATATTCCTGAACTTATGGGAAAGCCCATTTGCAACAGTTCTTCTATTTCGTAAAAGACAAGTGATAAAAGTTCATAGCTGAAACCTTTGTCCAAAGCTTCTTAAATATACACATTAAATATTACAATTCGGTTGATGATATTATTAATTGTTATTGTTAATAATATTAATTATTAATTGATTGACATTGATTAAATGCAATTCAGAACTTTATAATAAACATATTTATATTTGAATGAATACATGCATTATATATCAATACCCGCATAAGAAATAAAATTTTAACATACAAAAACCCGGGTGGGTTGGGTTTTTGTAGAAAAACCCGGGTTTTTGCCAACCCTGCCCTATATGGGGTCCGTAACAATATCTAGTTCCGGAGTTCACGAATTGATGCGGGGCTCTGCCTCTGATATGACTTTATTATCCGCCCCCTCCCCTCCAAAAAAAAAAAACAAAGAACACATAAAATCATTGATAAATACAGTAGCCCCTCGTTATATCGTTCATTCGGATATAACGCTCGTTTCTTTTGTCTCCTAAAAAAAAAAGAAAAACTTTTAGTTCGAAACCATTTTTGAGAAAATATGTAAGGTTCTTAGAAAAGGTCCCTTTCTCATTTATTTTTGTCATCAATGAACAAAACGAAGGTTCTTCTATTCTTCTGAATTCGCTGAAAATAAGCAGCAAATTCCTGTCACCCAAACTTTCATACTGCAGAGACAGTTTGGAAACTACTGAATACTTTCTTTTGTATTGATACAATGAGTGAAAAGCATCTGTTAGTAATGTGTAGTAGTAATCTGTAAAAGTTACCTTTTTAGTTACTTTTGACTGAAATCTAATGTTCGAACAAATGAATTTTTATGATGTGCACGTATACTTTACTTGCATGCTGGATAGAAAACTATTTTTAATGACTTCGGTTATATCGCGCTTTTTTCTTGTCCCCCGAAAAGCGCGATATAACCAGGGGTTACTGTACTTAGAATAGAGCCTAGTGTTCACTAAAGCACTAAGTTTACAAGTCCATTTTATTGAGACATGATACGGAAACCCTAGATTAGGGGACTTCAACAGGAATGTTGTACTGAGGCCCAACCTTGCTTTACTGAGGTCCTGTGTGCTACTAATATGAAATAAGAATTGTGATCTGTAACATCTTGGGAAAATGTATAATGAAGACGATGAAAAGTTAAAGAAAGAATATTTTTAAAAGATCAAAATCTGAACACCTAAAAAAAAATCGGCACAATTCCCCCCCCCCCCCTTCTTGTTAGGGGGCTCTCTGCAATCGCTAACAAGTTGCCCTTGCCCGGCAACAAATACTAATGCTCTGCTCATTTCTGTTGGCTGCTCAAGATCTTTTCAAGCTTTTAAAGTATGTGTGATTATATTATATTTGCAGGGCAGTCAACGACTTTTGTAATCATTTAACACCAATTTTTTAGACTATTTTTATTCCTGAACATTTTCTGAAAGTACTTTTGCACTGTTTGAATTTTAGTTTGATCTCCATTTTCAGGCAGATTTTTTTATGCACATGCAGGTATGATTTGTTTCAGTTTTTTGGTACTGTAAAATTGATTGACCTTAAAACCGTTCATGCCTTATCCAAGTTACGCTAAATCATTCTTTATTTAAAGAAATGTATGCAAAGATATTAGGCATCGAAAACTAGCTGAACATGACATCTAATCGTCGAATACCCAGTACAATTGAATATGATGTCTGATAAGTTTATCGAAGTAATAAACGTTACATTGAGATATGTTATTTGTTTAAAAATGCCTTATGCAATAGGCAGATTCTGTTTCAAAAGCAATAATTACCTTTTATGATAAAGAAAAGGAATATTTGCAAAACGTTTTCACAAACTAGGAGCAAATTAATTAGCTCAACTTTCGGTGAAACTTACAACTCGGCGTGCGAACATGAAGAAATTTCAAAACATTTCCAAAAATGTAAACAAGCAGAAAATGGAATCATGGTTGCAGTTAAATAGGAAACGAAATAATAAGCTATTTTTCCCATAGGGCGTGCAAAGTCGTGTTCGAATAGTGCGACCTAGACTATAGGGCAGTAGCAGCCACGTGCTTTTTGCATAGCAACCGTTCCTGGTGGACAAGTGTTTACCGTATGATTAGCATGGTATTGCGAGTGCGCAGTTGTTTTTTTAGCCTTTTTTTAAGTGTGAAATGTATTCCGAGTTTTGTGAAAGCCTTCATAACGAAGCAAAAAGAAGATATATTGATAAAATCAAGATCATTAACAATTAGGATCCGTATTTATAAAGGAAAAATGAATTTTATACTGATGCGCATCTAACTTGCCGTACAAATCAAAAAAAAATAAATAAAAGAAGGATCGATAGATCCGCAGTTTATGAATATTTAATGCATTAAGAACAATCAAATCCTATCAAAACAAGCATATTAGCAGACAGTTTGCTGTTATTCTACTCGGTAGTTAAAAACACGCGGAGTTTTAGTAAATAATTCTTTCTTTAAATGACTGATGCGTTGAAAATGAATCATCAGTATGAAATACAAATAAAGCAAGTCAAAACTGAAAATAACGGTCCAAAATAACAGTCAAATTTAAGAAAAAAGATTACAGAGCAAATTATCGGTAAGAAAAGCAGACGACATTTCGAGTATGTTTAGCTGTCATCAGCACTTGGTGTTTGTTTGTCTAGCAGGATGACGTCAGCTGCTACTGCCCTATTCTCATGACATCACTTAGGCAGGAATTCAAGTGAAACAGGCGATCGCAAATTACAATCGCTACTGGAAATGAATTACATTAGAACGTTTCTTGATACAAACATCGTGACGTCAGCGTGACGTTTGCCTATTAAAAACGAGCTAGATAAAACGTCACAGCCTACTTGGCGAATAAGAGGAGATCACTGACTGCTTGTGAGCTCTTATTGGCTCCACCCGTAGTGACGTCAGTACCAAGTTAACCCAGCAAGCAAAATATCTTGCCTCAGGATAAGGTTAACGCGTCGGCAAATATCACCTTGCCTAAATGCTGCCTGAATAATGTTATCCCAGCAAGCAAAATATCTTGCCTCAGGATTGCATAAAGGTTAACGCGTCGGCAAATATCACCTTGCCTAAATGCTGCCTGAATAATGTTATGTTACTCTCTAAGAGCTGTCAGCGACTTGCCCCAATGTTGACTGGCAAGGTGTATGCAGCCTAATATCAGTCGAGTTACAGGGTGGGCTCTGCCTTTGAAGCATCAAAATGCTGGCATAACAGTGTGAAATCAATCTGCATGCAAGAAGTGGTAGCTATTGTAATCCTGCATACATATTATCTTGACATTAAAATGGCAGGATACATTGATATAACAGTGTGAAATTAGTCTGTATGCAAGGTGCAATTGCTTGCAAGGTCTTTCTTTCTTTCTCTTTTTTTTTTTTGTGTGTTATTTTCGCTTCAAATTCACGAAGTAAATTTCATTCTCTAACTATTCGTTTTATTCTTCAAGTAAAATTTTTTTTATCTTAGAATTATTTTTTAGCTGACACATGATTGAAAAGTCACATAGAGATTTGCTTTCGTTCGATTTGCAATTTAATTGCGGATAATGAAAATTACTTCATTGATTTTAGATTAAAACTTTTTACA